>PVJC01011529.1:0-41400 GCA_004026665.1 Murina feae | reverse complement strand
TCAGCCCCCCCCCACACACACACACACCCCGACCTGGTCACCCCACACAGCCTGCTGTTCAGTCATTTGGTCGTCCCTCACTAAGCCTCCTGCTGACCTGGTTGTAGGTAGCCATCTTGTGAGAGCGTGAGGGTTAATTTGCATGTGATCTCTTTATTATATAGGATGAGTAAAGGAAGCATGGTAGAATGTGAAACACATATAACAAAATCAGCTTAATTACCACCTTGAAGCAGGAAACAATCTCTGCCTCAAATGGGTCACTTCTCTGGACCCTATCAATGGTAACAGCTATTACCCCCGATCGATAATCTTTTTCACTCCAGTAACATGCACTTGGGCAGAGTGGATGCTTACCTGCAGTTTCTCTCCCCAGGTGCTTTATTGCATGAACTGTCTAATGACGGTGCTCACAAGCAGTTTGATCACTACCTCGAAGAACTGATCCTGCCCATCATGGTGGGCTGTGCCAAGAAAGGGGAGCGAGAGTGCCACATCGTTGTGCTGACAGATGAGGATTCTGTGGACTGGGATGAAGACCACCCCCCACCCATGGGAGAGGAATATTCCCAAAGTAGGAGCCACCTGCTTGATGTAGATGTTTTTTGCTAGAAACAAACTACGCAGAGTAGCAGCTAGATGCTAGAACCAGCGTGAATGTCACTGTGAGCCAGTGATGAGCACACTCACCTGGAGGATCAGTTCAGTGTAGTGACGCAGGTCTGACTGTTCTGCTGTGGACATAATGTCACACCTTCCCTGCTGCTGCTGGTGCCTGGGACTGTGTCAGTTCTGAGGTAGCCCATTAAATGGTGGTGCCATTCTTCATTTTTAAATCCTTTTGAATTGATAACACAGAATTCAAAAAGTACATAAGGTGGGAAGTCTTGTTCCCACCTCTGCCTCATCTATCCAGTTTTCCTCCTCAGTTTCTTCCAGACATTTTCAGTGCACATACATAAGTACGTTTTTCCTTTCTTTCAAATGATACCATATAGAATACAGACTATTCTGTATAATTTCTTATATTAATTAAAAGCCTCCATGCTCTTATTAATAGCTGTATAGTATTCCATTGCATGATTGTGTCATAATTGATTTAACCAGCCCTGTTGATGGACATTTAAGCTATAAGTTATAAATGATGCTGCAGTGAATAGCTATTTGTTTATTTATTTGAATTTTTATGAGTTTATTTGAGTCAAACTGAAGGCATATGCCAGGGAGGAAGATCTCAAATGCTCTGTGAATATCCTTTTTATTAACAGTCTTTTCACACGTGCATCTCTTTCTAGAATAATATTCCTAGAGATGAAATTTCTGTCAAAAGCTTTGTGCTTTTATAATTTTGATACATATTGGCAAATTATACTCCATAAAGTTTGAGTCGATTTACATTCACAAAACATAGGAAGGTTTGTTTTCTGCACAGTGTTTTACTAAAGTTTTATATTTGCTATTTGAGTTTTGGTTTTCATTTCTCATTTCATGAATGAGACTGACCATCTTAATTTTAAGAGCCATTTTAATTTCCTTTTCTGTTAAACTGTATTTTTTCCTTCAGCCCATTGCAAAATTGGATTGTTAGTCTTTTACTTAGAGATTTGTGTAAGCTATTTGTGACCTCTATTTACTAAGGAAGTTAGCCCTTTGTAATATGAGTTGCAAATATTTCTTTCAGTTGATTGTCTTTTTAGCTTTAATAGTGGTTTTGACTAAGTGGAGATGTATTTTTAAATAGTTGAGTGTAACAACTTTTCTTTCATGGCTTCTAGGTTTTATGTCCTACCCAGAAAGGCCTTCCATACCCTATTTAACGTTTAATCTGTGATCCACCTGATTTTTATTATTTTTTTGGCATCAGGGCCAAAAGAAATATAAGTTTTATTAGTCTGATTCTGTTAGCTCATCTCCTTCCTCTTATGGAGTCTGCTCCATAACTAACCCTAGATCTTTTCTTTTTTATTTTTCCCATAGTTCTGTATAGTTCCAAGCTCTACAGATTCTTTAAGTATATTGAGAATCGGGATGTTGCTAAAACAGTGTTAAAGGAACGGGGCCTGAAAAACATTCGCATTGGAATTGAAGGTAAAAACATGCCAGTCAACATTCCGCCTGCATAGCTTGGGAGGTAGGCTGCAACCATGGTCATAGCTGATGTCCTTAAAACTGCCAGGGGACCTAGATGTGGACAGTTAAAAACTACATTTCTACCCAGGTTTCCAGGATCTTGATTTTTGTTCTGTCCTTATGTTTCCTTTTCACTTTATTTCCAGTTGAAAATGCTTTAAAGCAGCTGCAGGAATCAGTTCTAATTTCCTGCCTCGGCATAAAGAGCAGTGAGGGCTAAGGCCTCTGGGGGGAATGGAGCAGGTCTCGGGGGCCCGCCAAGGGGAGAGCCCTCTGCCAGCAGTCTTGCTGAGGGTCTTTCTGGGACCCGGAAGGGTCCCTCTGAAAACGCCCTTGGAGGCTCTGAGTCCATCCATTGTGCACCCCTGAGAAATGCCCGGACGATGGCAGAATTGCTGCAAGTGATCTTGAGCAGTGACAGCCTCCCCACCTGTGGTCTCCGGGGAAGGGTCTCTGAGACGGATCGCGGCTGAAGCCATCCCTCCCCTCCATGGGACTTGGACTCCTAGTTTGCTACTCTTGCTGTCTCAGTCTTGCCCACGGGACCCATCAGGCCTTCATTGTGTCTTGATTAGGTTGGAATTTAAAGTTGGAAGAAATTTTTGAGATCATCAGTTAAACCTCTACTTCCCTTGTCGCTTTGGAAACCCCAGGAACAGAGTGACAGGGATCACTCGATTTCTCACAGCCGCCCGTCACGTTGTCCTACATCAGAACATTATTCCACATAAGAAGATTTCTCCCATTTCCATGTGACAGCCTTTCACATACTTAGGCAGCATCCCAGTTTTTTCTTTAGGCTAAACATTTCCCATTCCCTTTGCTAGTTCTCATGCAATGCACCCTCTAAGCAACAGAATTAGAGGGCGGAGTAGCCATGCCCGAGCAGGATTTTCATTCTGTAGTATTGTTGCCAGTAACTAGAGCAGGGGCGGCCAACCTTTTTCCTGCCAAAGGCCATTTAGATATTTATAACATCATTCGCTTAATACAATTCACTTAATATAAATGTATGTTGCTATGAAAAAAAGTCCTAGATTTATTGAATTTCAAGTCCTGCCTGCAGTTGCCTTGGCAGGACCAAACCAAATGATTTTGCAGGCCTTCCATGGCCCGCGGACCAGATACTCCGCACCCCTGAACTGAAGGCGTCTGAAATTAATAAGAGGTTTCTCTCCCCCTTCCATTAGAAGGGATAGAATTTTTGTTACTTCCCTTCTAGGGATAAGACTGACGAACCAAGCAGGAAGGAAGAGAGCATGTAGGTGATGGGCTGGGAGGACATGGTCAGAGACTGGTCGCTTCCCCAGTAATTTCCATGGGTTTGGGAGGAATTGATGTGGTGAGGAAGGATGGAAGCCAGAGAGCATTTGCTGAAGCCATGAGAACGGTCTTGTTCTGTTCCAGGTTACCCTACCTGTAAGGAAAAGATTAAGAGAAGGCCTGGAGGCCGATCGGAAGTCATCTATAACTATGTGCAGCGCCCTTTCATCCAGATGTCATGGGAAAAGGAGGAAGGGAAGAGTCGCCATGTGGACTTCCAATGTGTTCGGAGCAAATCCCTCACTAATCTGGTAGCTGCTGGAGAAGATGTCTTGGAGGACCAGGAGATACTGATGCATCACCCGCCCCAAGTGGATGAACTTGACCGACTAAACGCCCCCCTCTCTCAGATGGCTTCCAATGACTTTCAGGATTAGGGCAGCTACGGCCCACCTTGCTCTGAAGCGTTTGGGCTGCCAAAAGCCAGTTCTCCGTCCTTCCCCTTCCTCCCATAATTCAGTTCACATGCGTCCTTTTCAGTGTGTCTGCCCTCCGCCGGGGAGGAGAAAGCGCTCACTGGCAATGCAGCTCCCAGCCTTGCAGCAGCCCTGGTAACTTGAAGTTTTAGGCCTGGTGCTGTTCACTGAGTCCTTGCGTAACTGCAAAGCAGAAAAGGAAGTCAAGACTCCTGTTGCCTCATTCGGCAAAGCAGTTCCGATCTTTTGTTGTGTCTTAGCTTTTGTGTGTTTTGTTTTATACCAGGCACTTAGCAGCGAGGGACCAAACTGAGAGGAGACCATCTCTCTTTCCTGCAAACAGCACTAATGGCATGCTCATTAGAGGTGATGAAGATGCCATTCCTAGTGGCATCTGTGCCCAGATTGCAGCAGGAAAGAACGAGGCTCGTATTCAAAATGTCTAAAAGGACATTCTTAGGCGCTAACATGGTTCTGTTTTTTTCATTAAATGCAAGAACAATCCAAAATCACACGGATTCTGTCACAGGAAGGAAGGTGGCATTGCAGTGTTGGGACCTTAGTGTCATGGTGTTTAGATTATTCATTTAGAAGGAAACTCAAGTAGAAGAACCTCTCCAAATGGGGCCACTCTGCGTTTCCTGGCTGGGAATTGGTGAGAAGCCATAGGTCTTCACCCAGGAGTAGCGCGTTGCTGTGGATGTGGATGGAGACCTTAGGTATGATTTACAGGCTCCAGCTGTGAGCAGACATTCCTCACAAGGGCTGTTTCTTAGTAGGAAGACTTGTAAGAGCTCCAGCGAGGGGACGTTTGGGGGAAAACTGGATGGGAAAGCGTTCCCTGCTCAGGCTTTGTCCCGGTACAGGATTCTTCTTTGTGTATTCTTTTCATACTTAGGGATTTTTTTGGATACCAGGATGTTTTCGTTTTGAAATAACCTATCAGCTGCTCACACTGAGTAAGAAACCATACTAACATCATCCCCAAGGAAGGATGAGCTGAAGGGAAGTGAGACCTAGTAATTGTTTGCCCTGTCACTGCATGTCAATGCACAGCGACCACCAGATCACCCTCCCCAGCACTGAACCACCTCCCCAGTGTCCCCATGGCCAGAGCCGGATGTCATGGGATCGTCTCCCCATTTGTGCTACAGGTTGGCCTTGCAGTCACCTGCCCGGGTATTTACTCATCACAACGTACCAAGAGGCACGAAGTGCTCAAGTTCCTTAAGAGCATGACTGGCTTCCTTAAACTCCTTCCCCGTAGATGCTATAGGGCAAGCTGCTTGATTCTGCTGTGACCTTGCTAGTCACAGTCCTCCACGGGTGAAGTCGGATGGACGTTGAAAGCTGCTCTTTCCAGACCTGAAGAGCAAGTATCTTACTAGCAAGTACATTCTCTGCATGTGGTCAGCATCACAGTGGAAATCAATGCTCTCTTCCTCTGAAAAGTAATCAGGGTTAAACTGAACCACCCCCACCTGCAGAGTTCTGGTTACCATTGCATCCATTTGTAAGGCCAGTGGGTAATTTTATTTCTGTGGAACTGTTGGCTTCTATTGAGGTCAGGTCTGGCTGTAACCTTACCAGTATACATTCATGCCCACTAGCAATGGACCAGCCCAGTGTTGTTTATGGTGCTTCCTTCATTTTTCAGTTGACTTCCATGTCGTCACATTGAGTGTGTAGTCTGGCATATGTATAACTTTCGTTACACAGCTAATGTATTGGTAACGTTTAGTAGTGTCAGCACGCTGCAGCTGAGACTCCAGTCCTTGCTTAGTTGGAAAGCCAGGTATGAAAGTATGGCATGTAGTGAACACTTTCTTCTCTATGAATGATTAACTTATTCTTACTTTTAAGAACTATATCTTCTTTTTCCAAGTTGGGTTAATGTCTTTTGGCCCCAGCTCCAGGGGCAATCTGGGGAGGTAAATCTGCCAGTGTCAACAGGTGGTGGACGGAGGAAGACGCTGGAGTGGGAGGCTTCTCCTGCACTCCGCGCCCTCCCAGCCTGGAGCTTAGCATCATTGTAACTTGGTGGCTCCCTCAGTCAGAGCTGCTGTTTCTAGGGCCAGGACATTCTGCTGTGGCAGGACCTCTCGGCCAACACAGGCTGGAGTGTAGTCATTCCCTTAAGAATCAGTTACTAGCCACCTGGGCAAGAGGTGTTTCTAAACCAAAAGGTAGGACTCAGGTTTGGTGTTTTTTCTAAGTGCCTAAATAAGCCAGGTGACTTAAAAGCATTTTCCTAAGGAAATCGTTTTACCCAGACTGTCTTACTCAGAGGCATCTCAGCAAGCCAAGATGGACCTGAATTTGAGGTTTAGAATCAGTTCATGTCTACATCATATCACATATTGTTGAGTAGCAAACATTTGCCATTGAGCCTTGAGGGTACTGGGCAAGGAACTGTTCAAGTGTGATATTAACCATTTCTCAGGCTGAATGACCGCAAAAGATAAAGAAGCTGAAAAATAGCTGGATTTACTGCACACAATATAGAGTAGCCAATATTTTCAACTAAATTCCAAGAGAACGATCTAATAACGTACACAGTCTAAGGAAATACTGTAGACTAAGCCCAGGAAGGAGAGCTCTGTCTGCATCGTGTTCCAACAGATCCTGTGTAAGTAACACCAGGCAGAACACGGGCTTCCATACACAGTCACAGTGTGGCACGGAGCCTTTTGTGTCCAGTGAAATAGAAAGTTACGAAGGGGGTTGAGTATTTGTTCTATTTAACGTCATCATTTTGAAATTGTTAAAATGGGCATAGTGAGTTCAGAAAGCAAACCTGATGCCTTCGTGGGAGATGGAGCCACAGTCATGCTCTAGGTGGGCCCACCACTGCAGGACATTTTCTCTTAAAGGCAAAATGCCTTTAGTTTTTGCCTCTTTACTTTGTATTTAAAATTGCACATGTTTACCTACCAGTGTTTACGAAATCCTATATTTAGGATGCTTTTTTTTAAATAAAATATTTGTGTCCATGTTCTTTTGGCAGAAAAATAAAACTAGGTTTAAAAAGGGACTGAAAGGAGCAGCACCGGCTGCCCCGTCTCCTTTCCTGCAGCAGCTTGGACTTGCCTCGGGCCTGTGTTTCCCGCCCTGCTGTTGGTACATTTGGCTCCAGAGCCCTAATCTCCCTTCTCTAGTTCCTGGTTAACTTGCATTCGAGACCCCTTGAACCCTCAAATACAACTAAGTGGGGCCTCACAAAGTCAAATGTAAGTTCGAAAGGCAGAGGCTTCAAACTTGGATGTCCCAGTTTGGGTTTACAGCAAGTAAGGAACCACGGCATCAGTGAAAGGTGCGTCCCGTGGAGACTCGTGGTAGAGCCTCTTCCTCATCCTTAGCCCTGCTCAGGGCTGCTGTCTACTGAGGCCCCTCAGCTCAGTTAGCCTGGGAGCCTGCTGCTGGTGACACTGAGTGTCAGGGGTGCTGGAGCAAGCCTGTGCCTTCTTAGCAAGCCTGCCTGTGTCAGCTCAGGTTAAGAACACGCTCTGTAAACGCCTGCAGGGTGTGTTATGTGCCGAGCACTGCTGGGCCACAGGGACACCCTGACTAGGACATGGTTCCTCCCCTCGAGAGGCTTGTACGATCACATGGAGAAGATATGGGTAGACAGGTCACTCCGGAGCCCCATAAGGGTGGAGTAGCCAGTTTTCATTGTGAGGGTAGGGGTCACGAGAGAATTCTAGAGGAGACCCATGAACCAAATTGTGAAGGATGAATACAAGTTGTTTTGGATCTGAGTATGAGGAGAGGAGGTATCCTAGGCCAACTCAACTGTAAGCAAAGATGACATAATTACAGTCATCAAGGAAGTGGGTGGGGGTGATGCAGAGAAGAGGCCAGAGTAAAGAAAGACCTGGGAGCCCTCAAGGCTTTATGCAGAAGGACATGATCAGATTTAAAATTTAGAATTTCTTCGGCAGCAGGGAGCATGACAGGCTTGAAAGGAGGATCCGGGCAAAGGTCCCTTGGAGATCGCTGTGATAGGTTCAGCATGGAATGAGGAAGGCACTGCTAGGATGGAGGCCATTCTCCAGACCTGGACATGATTGCTGTTGGGAGGCATGTAACCTTTCTGGCTTGGAGAGCTGAATAGACTGAGCTGCTGTTTCTCCAAAAGTAAGACCTACTTACGGTTTTGCCTCTCACTGAAATATAAGGCATCCCCCCGAAAATAAGGCCTTGATAATAAGGCCCCCCTCCCCAAGCCACCGTAACTCTGGGCCATAGCAGGCAGTGCTGCGCAGCTCACTGTTGGCCGCAGCGTAGCCAGAGCAGATAGGAAGTGCGAGCTCTCTTAATCAGAGAGCCCGCGCCGCCAGGGCAAGCTGCCACCTGCTGCTTGCTCTGCCCTGACGAAGTCTGGCTGACTCACAATTAGACAGTTGAGCAGGGCAGGAGTTGGGCACATTGTGTGGACACACAGGTAATAAATTTTCTCTTTTTTGTTCAACAATAAATGTGTACCGTATTCTTCATGGGAAAATAAGACATCCCCTGAAAAAAAGACCTAGCACATCTTTGGGAGCAAAAATTAAGACACTGTCTTAGTTTCAGGGAAACAATAGAAAGGCTACGGAGGCAAGAGGAGTCGGACAGCCTTAGCCCGGAGAAGCCCATCCAAATGGCATTTCTAGTAGGCACTTGGCTCCATGAGACCCAGCAATCGGGGTAGTGGTCTAGGTAGGCTGGTCACTTTGAAAACCTCACCACGAACACATGGTGGTGGAAGCCACAGTATGAGGCAGATGGCCTAAAGATCACGAGTGAAAAGAGGGTAAAAGTCATTGCTCTGAAGAGCCCCAGCATTTAAATGGTGGCAGAGGAACTACAAGAAGGAAGTCGGAGAGGTGGGAGCTGCTCTTAAAGTCAACAGAGTGAGTGCAGCAGGTTGATCAAGTAAGATACGGAGTCAATGGGTATGGCAGGACACCAGTGACCACAGGAGTAATAATAAAAATATCAGCATGGCTTATACATGGGATAATTAATACACTTCACACAGGAAGAGGCACCAGACTGGAGTGGGTTGAAGTGGGGGAGGGAAATGACATAACAAAAGTGACTGCAGAGTTCTTCACAATGGAATTACTCAACTCCGAGCCTCCACCACAGCACAAGGCCATACCTTCCTGCCTCCAACATCCCGGACTGCTCACTCCACCCTGCCAAATCACTGCTGTTTGCGAACATCTCCGGGAGCTTCCCTGAGCTTTCCAGCAGCTTTGGGTTGGTTTAAGAGCATTGTGACATCGCCACTAAACTAACTTTATAACCGTGCTGCATTGTTAGCCACTTGGTGGGAATTCCCCCCACACTGATGTGCAGTTCAGAACCACACAGCACTCCCTCCCTTGTCCGAGTGCCTGGTATGGACTCAGTATAACATGATGCTTAAATGTTATTTGGGCAAGGTGTTTTTCTCTGAAAATATGCCTGAACAAGCATGTGGAGGTTAGTTTTAAGTCCGTTTTGGCTTTGATAGATAACTCCGGAAAAACGTATGCTACCTAGCAGAGGAAAGGACTATTCACTGAATCCTTCTGAGTTCTGAAAACACCATTAGGTTACACACAAAGGCTGTGCTTTTCAAAGAAATAATTCAGAGGAAAAGTAGTAGTAAGTAGCAGAGGAATCCTATTATGCCATATAGTTGAGTTTTAAAATTAATCTATTCAGACCTTGAATATTATTCCTGAAGGAATTCGCCTGTATATTATTTTTGAAAGTAATTCTACAAAGCAATACGTGCCCAGCTGGCATGGCCCAGTCCTTGAGTGTCGACCTATGAACCAGGAGGTCACAGTTTGATTCCTGGTCAAGGCACATGCCCAGGTTACAGGCTCAATCCCCAGTGTGGGGGCGTGCAAGAGGCAGCCGATCAATGATTCTCTCTCATTGATGTATTTCTCTCTCTCTCCCTCTGAAATCAATAAAAATATATTTAAAAAAGAACAAAAAAGAAAGGATACAGAATCATCTTCGAACAGAACCAATACTGAGCCAATCCCAACATGTCTGCAACAAGCCTTGGAAAGAGTACACATTCTAACTGCATTTAGCTTCCCTCCCTCTGCAGGTCCAACCCTGGTTTTTGCCCCTTCCTGCCTGCCTTTTTCTTAGGCTTCCTTTGCTAACCTAGAGAAGGGGTAAGTGGGACCCAATAGGACCCAAACACACGATCTGGAGACAGAACCCTGCTCTGATGGACATGGGGGCTGAGAAGTCCTGCCCTGAGAGCTTTTGAGATTTCTGGTCAACCCCAGGTTGGGGAAAATAAATGAGGCTGAGCTGTAAACAGCTGTGCAAAGGGTTCACCAGTTGAGAGCACTTTGTCAGAAAGGTCTGCCCTTGGCCTTAATGCAAGGGGAGAGCCCACTGCCCTGTGACACAGAACCAGGTAGAAAGAACATGCGCGGGGCCAACAGAAGACAGACAGTCTCTCTGTATGGACAGCAATTCAGAAGATGCCGCCCAGCTTCCCTGAGATAAAAGCACTCCGCCTACAGACGGTGAGGCAGTTAGCATTCTGCCTCTTTGAATTGGAAGCTACATTTGAGTTAGAACACATTACACTGCTTTTTCCACACAGTTTATTCAAAAGTTTAAAAAGTGGACATTTCCCCAAAAAACAAATTATCCCCCACCACTCCCCAACACACAATCACCACTCTTTACCCATGCTTACCACATACTCTTGCAAAACACATAGGGGTCAGCACCCCAACTATTTGGTAATACAAAGAAACTACAAAGTTACACAAAAGAATCTCATTTACTTCCTTTTCACTAACAGACCATGAATGAAAGATTAGGGGCAGACACATTACCTTCATCCAGAGTTAATACTTCCTTAAAATTCTCTTTTCTTTCTCTAAAACATGAAAATCCAAAGCAATTTCATTTACTACTGTAACTTTGAATTCCATTTTTCTTTTCAGAATGACTAAGCTAGGACATCCTTTCCTTTCAAAGCTGTAATTAATAACATCAACACTGGCAGGAAGCGGTCCCCGCTGCAGCTTGGCTAGGATGCTCTGCACAGGTAAAGTTACCACCCAGGTGCAAATGATGCTTTCAGAGTTATTAAAATTTTTTAAAGTAATAATGCATTAATATGGAGCCTCCACAATTTTCTGACACAGCAAACTTCCTCTAAAGGCGGTGGCAGCTGTAAAAGGCACTTTGTGCTCAAGTTCCGAGGGTGCCTCATGAGAGAAGCCCCCAGCAGGGCCCCCTCAGCCCAAGCTGCAGGCCACCCTGTAGGGTGGAGAGGAACATCCCCCAGGAAGGCATCTGCAAAGGAAAATCTGTAATCATGGTTCCAAGGCAAAATGGTACTTAAAGATGGGAGAGAAGAAATACCCGGAGAGAAGGTAAAACACAGCTGGGCTGCACCGAGGACCGAGGAGTGAACGGGACAAAGATCTGAGGCTGGCTCTGCACTTCCCACGGGCTGGCTCCTTCCCACTTCCAAGCAGGTTCTGGAGATCCGTGGGAGCAGCACCTCAGCCAAGAGGACTCCAGGCTCCTGCCTGTGCCTGGCTCTCCTCGCTGTGTTCCCAGGAAGAAGCCGAGCTCCTGCTGGCAGCACCTGTGGTTGGTGCTGGTCCACGGCAGCATCCGACTCGGGGACTTCTGAGCGAGTCGAGAGGAGGGAATGAGGTTTTCCACACCATCGGGCTCCACGGCCATGCCCAGCGGCTCTGGGGGCCTCCGAAGAGCAACGGATCAAGCTGGCATTCCCCCACCAACATCCAAAAAGCAGCATGAGTACTTCCGATGGGGGGAGAGGCATCCGGGGACGGAGTCTGTGTCCTAGTACCATAAATAAGGTGCACCACGAATGGAGGCCATCAGAGCCTCTCGTCGGGGGGGAACTACCATCGCCCCTCAGAGGACAGAGGGTCATTTTCTCCAGCAGAATGCTGGCTGCTGAGGCTTTCGTTATTGCTTTATTCCTTAGTCCTATGGACCTTTCAGCTGTAAAGAAAAAGGAAATACTTGGTGGGCTTGGCAGCAAGCATATTATAAAATCATGGGAACTGGCGGATATGCAGTAAGTGTATGTTACAATTTCAATAATGTTGGAGGATGGCTGTTTTTTCCCCTTCATTCTGATGAACTTAGGAAAACTCAAGTTGTTTTTTTAAAAAATCCATCAAATTGGCTCGTGCCGCTTCGGAAGAAGCTGCGTATGGCCGACGTGGCAGGACTGGTTGGCTTTGTTCGCTATGCACAGAGCTTCAGATGCACGAGGAGGAGGCTCCACTCACTGTCACAGTCCAGGCAAGTTTCCGGGACATACGGGTGCGTCCGTATTGCCAAGGTGGGAGGACACCGTGATGCACACAGAACTCTGCTCCACGCAGGGTCCATCCGAGGGCACTATTTTGCTGCTTTCATGTAGGAAGGTATTGCCCCCCGCGCAGTCAGGCCCTCAAAGCGCTTGTATGTGTAATTGATGAAGACCCAGTCCTTGTTCTTGTAGTCAGTCTCAGGGTGATTACTTGCTGCCACTGGGAAAGAAATAGATGTGAGAGTTGACTCCTTGCCTTACCCGACAGCCCACTGGGTACTGAAGACATGACCTTCTGCAGAACACACCAGTTTTCTACCTGGGAAGAGCTATTTTTCACTCAGGGTGAATTTTCTACATTTGCTTGCCTGTAAGTTCCTTGAACCTCATTTTTTCCACGTATATTTAAAGCTGTTTATTTTCCCATTTCCATCATTCCAGGTCACCCAACCTTTACTGTAATAAACAGCAACAAGAGAGCAGACCTTTGTGACTGACCCACCCGCTGGGCAGGCTAAGCCCAGGAGCGTGTATCCATCTTCCACGCGACATGGTCTCGCTGCTTCCCAGCACAGCACCGGAGCTACTTACCAAGAACCCGAAGACCTGAAGTTCCTCTCCACATCCTCTACCCGGATTTGTAAACATCACCCCAAAACGCGGGGGAAATAATGCACTTGTAAGGCAGCCATAGGCAGAGTTGGTGGTATTACCTGTTGGCTTAAGAATATCAGATTCTGGAAACTCATCGAAGTTTGAGGTATCGTCAATGCTTTTGATTTCAATAGATATTGCAGCAGGTCTCTCTCTGCCAAGAACAGACATGCCAGAATTACTACGGTTAGTAATCAAATGGGTCATAACTAATCAGCCTTCTGCAGAGAAGACCCCGGGTCTGACGTGGAAGACTCCCCCCGGGCAGGCAGCACTCGTTTTCTCTGAAAAGCTTTTAACCATGGACCAATCACGCCAACTGACTATGGCCAAACAAAATAAATCACAATGAAAAACTGTAAATAACAATTATTCATAGCTAGAAAGAACAATAAGGAGAAATTAAAGTCCAAGCTATGCACCCTTCCTGACGACCTGCCCTGCCTGCTAGGAAGGGAGCCTGGGCCTCGGAGAGGTCCCTCCTGTAGGGCTCTGCCCGTCCATCCGAGATGCCAACGAGGAGGCGGCACAAAGGAGGCAACAATAAAAATCACAAGAATGCAAGTCAGAATACAGTCATAAAACAGGTGACAACTTCTCCACCTTCTGCTCAGCAACCACCAATGCTGAGCAGCCTGGGCCCACAGCAGGCTGCGCAGGTTCCCGCAGGTTCCCACTCCACACTCCAGACGCTCTCCCTCTCCCTCTCCCTCCACCCCCTCTTGCCACTTCCCGCCCCAGTGCTCCCGCTCCTTCCTCCTCCATCTCCCAGAGGCAGTGCCTATCCTCTGGGCAGGGACTGTCATGCTGGTGGTCCCCAACACCAGAGAGGCTGGAGTGTCCCAGGTAAAAGCAAGGACAATACACTTCTTAGATGTTCCCTTCACCATGGAACACAAAGGTCCCTTCACTTTGGAAGTAGCCGCTGGCTTTAACATATCCCGTGACTCAGGGCTAACAGGAAGCTCCAATTCCCAGTCCTCAGCATGAGCTTAAATCAGGAAAATACCCTGAATTTCTAAAAAGACCTCTCCTCTTACTTGGTTTGCCAATAATGGTGCTTCCAAATTAGTATTAAGCTAATACAGAATTTATGAAATAATCCTTGAAGTTTTTATATAAATATACCTGATATGTTCCCAGTCAACACCTTCAAAAAAAGAATTACTTTTGATTTCCTCAACTCCAGGGGCTCCAATCCTATGTTCCCATTCACAGCAGAATCTGGAAAAGACAGAGGCCTTTCAGCATACCTCAAGTAGTTTCTTTTGAAAAAGAAAAGGAATAACTTCCCCTTTTCAAAAAGAGAATTAGGAGGAAGCAAAGTGCAAACCCAAGAAATAATGAAAGATTTAAAACACGGATTCACTGATGTCAAAAAGCCTGGGTGGGGGCGGGGGGAAAGGGGGGTGTTCTCTGACCGATACCTCAAAATCAGATCCTTGGCTTTCTCAGAGATAGGAACTTCAGGAGGGAAAGTCAGAGTTTCTTTCCAGTTCATCACCTTCTTATATGTCTCCTGAGGGGTCTCAGAACAGAAAGGTGGGTAGCCTGTAATAAAAAGGAGCCTGGAGCTTTCACACCGCAGAGCACTGAATGTGGGATTATTCTCCTTAGTACAATTCTATGGATCTTCAATGACCTTATGTCCTCCCCCATGACATGGATAGGACCTCCACCTAAACCATTCTTCATCCTCCCCGAACTCCTACACCCAAAGTGAAGCTGTGCTCTTGGAACCACTAGGGAGCCAACTAGTAACTGGGTCTGGAAAAAGGAAGTAGAGTTTCAGATGCGGGAACCACTCCGCCCAGAAATGAAAGGATGAAACGACGTCATCAGAGACACCTCACCCGGGCTGGGTGGCTCAGCTGGTTGGAGCATCGTCCCGAGCACAAAGGGTTTCAGGTCCAATTCCCGGTCAGGGTGCGGTTTCTGTCCCTGTCGGGGAGTGTGCAGGAGGCAACCAATCACTGTTTCTCTCTCACATCAATGTGTCTCTCCCTCCCTCTCCCTTCCTCTCTCTAAAAATCAATAAACATAATCTCAGGCGAGGATTTGAAAAAAAGAAACTACTCCATTCTAAGAACATCCAAACCAGCAGAATGAGAAAGAAGCATGGATTTTGAAAGTGATCGCCATCCCTCTTTGAGAACCACAGGCACGAAGGTAAATGCACATACTCCTCTCCCTGCCCCCCACAATGACATCCACTCCAGGGGCCTCCATCCAACGCTCCCAGAGACAGCACAGTCAGACAGAGGCCTTGCCTGCTGTCCACACAGACATACTGACTCCCCTAGTGCTCTCGGGCACGGGGCCACCCCACAGCTGCGTCCCCTAAGGAAGACAGACCATCTGAGTAAGAGGGAGAGATCAGAGGGTTCCATGCTCTGAAGACCTCAAGACGAAGGGGACAGGAAATAGGAAGTAAAGAGTGTGTGAGGCACTACCCAGGCACAGCTCTCTGCATACAATGGCTGTTTAATAAATGCCTGTGACAGAAAGAGCTGCTAGATGGAGGGGATGCAGAAGCAGAAGGAAACCATGATAAATGATCAACAAAGCAACCACAGGATATCACTGTGCTGGAGAATACAGTAGGATGCATTTTTTTGGCCAAGAGTTTTCTACTTGGGAAACTACTTTGAAAGAGAGGGAGGGGAGAGCACTTAGATCAGCCTCAAATTGAAATGGGAGCTTATCATCACTGTAGGACTCCTTCCAGGCCACACAGAAAAAGCCAACTGAAAGCATACAACTTACCAATGAGCATCTCATACATGATCACGCCAAGCGACCACCAATCACAGAGCTTGTTGTAGCCAGTCTGCATGAACACCTCAGGAGCAATGTAGTCAGGCGTCCCTACTGTGGAGAAGGCCTGAAACACGTACCACATGTCAGGGAGGCCCAGCAGGAAGGAAGATGCCAGAGTTCTGTTCTACAGACCAGAGGCCCCAGCACCATCTAGGGCAGGGGTGGGGAACGTCCGGCCCACAGGCCGTATAAGGCTCATGAAAACATTGGGTCTGGGCCTGTCAAGGCATTAGGGGTGAGTTAATTAAACGTTTGACCAAAGACAGCAGGCTACTTTTTAAGTTGATCATTATGTATGGCCTGTGAACGATGTTATAAATATCCAGTGGCCCTTGGCAGGAAAAAGGTTCCCCACCCCTGGTCTACAGCTACCCACAAGCCAAACATGCAGGAAGGCATCGCTGCTGAATGGCAAACCTGATTTGCCAGAGCACTTCCAGAATGAACAGCAAAGCTGGCAGCGAGGTGAGGGACCCAGAGCCTGCGAGTGCTTGTCCTGACAGGCACCTATCGTGACAACTAGTCGTCATTTACTGAGCACCCGCGAAGTGCCAGGCTCTGTACCTCGTACATGCTTGTGAGGCTATTTATTCCTGACAAAACTCAGCAAAGAGGACTTTACTAATCCAACTTTGCAAATAAAAAAAATCGGATGCCAAGCGGCTCTGCCAAGGTCTCCGAACGAGGTAAGTGGCAGAGTGCTTTCTCCAAACCATCCCTCTTCCCACTATATCCATTCTTTGATTTGAGAAAATCATAAAGGGAAGTGTTATTATTAAAAGCTAAAGCTATATCCTAGAGGTCAAAGGTTTATAAATGTCTATTTACCAAACTTAACTATTTGTATGACTAGTTGTTAGAGGAGTGTTTATAAATGCAAGGAATCTCGCCTCACGCCCAGCACTGCAACGCCTGCCGGCGTGCTCAGCAGCGGAGCGTGGACCAGCTAGAAGGCTCCACGCGAGGTGCTTTCCTATTACATAACTTCCAACATTGAAAGTACAGCTGTGTTGGTTTTTAAAAATATTTATTGTGAAATACTGCAAACATACAGAAACAAAACACAAACAACACACATGTAATTACTACCCATATTAAAGAGAGGTTAAATAATCTGCCATATTTGTTTTAGATCATTTGTCTTTTTTAAAAAAGGTGAAACTAAAGAAAGACGAAAGCCAGATCCCCGGTCCCTCCCTCCACTGAAGCGAAAACCGCCCTGAAGTTGCTTGTTACGCTGGTATGAATGGATATTCATGTAAGTAACATATTACTTCCAGTATATTTGAACTTTGCATAAACAAACACTTCTATTGCTTCCTGTTTCACTGTAACAAACACACCTGGATGAACATTCTTGTATCACCTCCTGGGCACTTGTGCAGGAAGAGAAGCAGGATCGCTGGTCTTCTACTTAATTAGCTGTCTTCCCATTGTCCTTCCGGGTGGTTAAGCCCATGTACTCGCCCCAGGGGAGGAGTCCTGATGTCTCCTCTCTCACCCAGACTTGGCTCTGTTGAACTTTTTAATTTTTACCAACCTGATGAATATGCTATGGGATCTCACTGTTTTAATTTGCATTTCCCTTATTTTCAGTAAGGTTGAGTGCATATTCCTATGTTAATTAGACACTCAGGTCTTTTTCTTTCTGTGAATTCCTTAGAGTTCAGATCCTTTGCCCATTAGTTCTTTTTTTAGTTGCATTATCTTTTTTCTTATTGATTCAGAGGAATTTTAAAAATAAATCCAGGGCATTAGTTTCACACATTGCTAATATCTTCTCCCAGTTGGAGGCTTGTCATTTGTTTTTTAAAAATGATGTAACATTTGTCCATACCAAAAATGTGTAATTATTGAATTGTAAAGCATAATAATGAAAACAAATACTCACGAGTTCAACCGAAGAACGAAAGTATTACCAATACCATTAAAACTAAAAGTGTATCCTCCCATCCCATCCCATTTCACCCTATCCTCAGGCTCTCCTAAACCCTATATACTCAATTTTATGTTTATCATTCTTCTGCTTTTAAAAAGAAATTTAACTTTTTGCCACGTGTCTCTCTAAATCATTTTTAGTTTTGATTCTGAGCTTTGTAAAAACAGTATACTTCTACATGCAGCCTTCTGCTATTGGATTTGCCCTCTGAATGTTTTGTTTCTGACACTGATCCATGATGTCACATGCAGCTGTAGTTCAGTTATTTTCGCTGCTGTATAATATTCTATTCCAGAATGTGACCATTTTCCTGTAGATGGACAGGAGTCACTGAGTAATTCCTGTGTTTTGTTTTGTTTTGTTTTGTTTTGTTTTTTGGGGGGGTTGCTATTATGAAAATGCAATAAACATTCTTCAGTGTGTTTCCTAGTCCACAGGTACAAGAGTCTCTCCAGGGCACATGGCTGCGGGTGGACGTGCTGGGCTGTAGGACATGCACATGAGCAGCACGACAATTCCAAAGTAGCTGGGCCATGTGACTTAGCTTCTCATTTATGTCTTTCAGCACAGAAAGCTGTGTGTGTGTTTATAACTAGTAAAAGAAAACACACTTTCCTTTATGATTTGTACTTCTTTTATGATATTTAAGAAATCTTTCTTTACTCTGAGGTTATAAAGATATTACAAGTATTTGCTTCTAAAATTGTCAAAGTTTTACTTTTCTTTTCTTTTTATTTTTTTATTTTTGCTTAAAGTATTACACCAAGTGATCGGTAGTTCTCCATTTTTTCCCCTTGCCCTTCCCCCCAAAGTTTTACTTTTCATCTACAATTTATTTTGTGTATACTGTAAGCCAAAATCCATGCTTCCACATGCATAATTGCATAGTATTTTCTTTACACATATAAATCACATGAATGCCAGTTTTATTTTGTTTTAAAGCTTGAAGTCTAAAACATGAATGGGCCCCCAGAAGACATGCTTCAATTTAGAGACTAGATTTATTCCAGCAACGCTGAATATTAAGGAAACCTTACTTGTTCAAAGAGTTCTATTATGAAACCAGAGATCTACTGCCACAGGAAAAGAATGACTTCAAGGTACTGAGGCATTAAAGACTCCTGGGGTTACAAAACACAGCCAACAGCAGGCACCACCCCGTCATACATGCAGCGTTCTCCCCCTGGGACTAGAGTCCACCCTCAGGCACTCAGTCTCTTTTCAACAAACTAGTCGAGGGACTGCCCCTTCCCAAACTTTGTCTGTTTTCCACACTAAGGCGTCCTCCACACTAAGGCGTCCTCCACACTAAGGCGTCCTCCACACTAAGGCGTCCTCCACACTAAGGCGTCCTCCACACTAAGGCGTCCTCCATACTAAGCTCTTAATACCTCAAGTCGGTATCCTTTTCCTTTTCGTTCTCTGGATATTTTTAGTGTTAATTAGAGCTGCACTTTTAAGAGCTTTGTCGGTTGCTAATAGTCATTTTCAAACACGACATGTCCTAACTTATTATTTCATTTTAGGATTTTGGGGAAATAAAGCAATTTCACTTTTTACTCAAGCACTTCAATAACTTCTACACTAAAAAAAATTAATAAATTGGCAAAGATCAGATGCCTAGATGCACTTCAACTCTTGCCTCTGTGGTTAATAACTTAAAGCTGACTCATACCTATTTTCCTAATCAGTTACTAGGCCTAAGGTTACCCAAGACCACGTAGTTATTTAAAACATTACAATATAATTTAAGCAGCCAAGGAGTGATCCTTAAACCTCTACTTTATTCAGTGATTCTCAATGGACTGAAAAGTAACAAACTGTCGAATCCCAGCTGGAAGGCAGGGTGGGAACCTGCCTGCATATATGCATAGCCCTTGGACACAGACAATAGGGTGGTGGGGCAGGAGCGGGCTGCAAGGGGTCAATGGGGGTGGGAGAAAGGGGACAAATGTAATATTTCAACAATAAAGATTTTAAAAAGAAAAAGAAAGAACAGTAATAGGGGGTGAGCAATATGACAGGCTTAACCTAGAGCAGTAAATCTACATTTAAGCATTAACTAATATGAAGCTCCTGTTTGGTTCTGGCTGAATGGGATAGCCTATGCAAGGTCAAAAGCACAGGGTTAATTGACTTTGTGAAGACTGAGAAGTGGTTTGATAATATGAGGATGACTAATGTATTTCCATTTCTACCATAGATAAAACAAAAAGGTCAGAACATTAATCACAGTATGAGAACCTTAGTTTACTAAAACTTTAAAAAAACTACAAAACATTTTAACTATTAAAGGACAGGGAATTCCAAATACAGCACCAGTGAGCTCCCCTTCCTGACAGACCTGTGATTCCTAGGAAGCCTGGCATGACCCTTTGTGCGTATCCAAGAGCATTAAGCCCGTCTCAAAGTGTAAGAACAATTTAAGGTAGTTAAGCTTCACTACCCCAAAAATAAATACTAGCACAGCGGACAAAGGTTAAATGTTGGCTTGCTTTTATTTTAAAAAATTAAAAATCAAAGAAGATGCCTTACCTTTTGTTAGCTTCCAAAACACAGGTAAATGTCAATGTCCCCATAGCAGAAGCTATCGTTAAGAAATAGTCTCTTCCCTAGAGGGTCTCAACCTTCACTGCACAGGGGACTCTCCCAGAGTCCTTTTAAAAATCAGAAGCCCAAACTACACACCCGGAACCAAGTCAGCCAGAACCTCTGGGGGTGGACCCAGACATCAGCATGTTCTGAAGTTCCAGGTGATCCTGTGCAGCCAAGGTGAGAACCGCTCTGTGGAGAGACACAATAGAAGCGCCTGGCCAGGTCTGAGCTGACCTTCCCTAACCTCACCAAGCAAGCTATGCCAACAGTGTTTAACCACATGCAGACTTTAGACATGTAAAGAATATCAGAGTTCTTACACAACAGAGACTACGATGTCACTAACTACCCGATTCTCAAAGACTAATTTCAGTTACTGTATCTCCAAAAGTATTTGGTTTAAGTTATTGCCTCTCCCAGAGCCCAGGTTTAACATAAAAATCACAATACTCAGAAAACATAGTTTGAGCCCACATATGGGCTTCAAATAAATTTAAAAAAAAGGCAAGCGTTCCTTTGACTCTTTCTTAAACAATTCTACAGGCTTCCATTTTCACATGACAGGACAGCTACTTACTAGTGACCTACTAAGTCATTAAAAACACTAGAGAGAACTCTAATTCAGTATTTTACCAAGAAATGTGGCTGAAAACCAGCGTCCCGCACGCCTGCCCAGTTACAATGGTGTCTGTACGTCCCGAGCGGAAGTGCCACCGTGTCTGTGTAACACGCGCGCATGGCCATCGCTCCGAGTTCGCTTCCCGCTGCTGCTGCTTTTGCTTTCTGGTGGTCAGCTTTGAGTTCAGCTCTACCATCATCAGCCTCATTTGCTGCAGGTGACTAGCAAAGCCCAAGTGTGCAGAGATCACATTTCTACTAATTTCCCAATAACTAGACAGGACGTGTACATTGCACTTCAAATATAAACTAATGAATCAAAATAAAAGCTTGCTAATAGCAACATTTTACTGGTGAATTTGTATCATTTAAATAACTTCCTACATACTATCAAGATAAATCCAATGTTATTTTTTAATTTCATGTGTCTTCGTTCAAATATCTATAAAGTAAGTAATAAGCATTTCCCTTAAATTCCTCTCCAATATTTAACACCTGGTTCTTTTCCTACCACAAAATAGAAAAGGGGGGGGGGGCAGGTAAATTGAGAAGTAATGACTTGCTGAAGTGAGTCAAAATTTTAGAAGTCTGTGAGCCATTACTGCCTTAAAGCTCTGGGTAGACACATGTGCTTAGTTTCATTTTGAGAGACCTGAAGCTTAAATGTGAACCCCTTTACCATCATAAAAATAGAGAAATGGTGGGATAGCAAAGAAAGGGGCTGCACCAATGTCAAAGGTCAGAACGCAGTCATCTACTGAAAACGACACAACCAAAACCACCTGGCATCATCTGCTTCCAAATGACACTTCGGTGCTACCAACACAACAGTACGCTATTAAGGTCATCTTAAAGCAACGGGGAGATGTGCTGCAAACATTTATCAAATGCAAATTTATGTGCCTATTTTTTAACATACTCATACTTGGCTTGTAGCATTTAAGAGATTACAGAGATTACTTACTAGCTGACGTCTATTTCTTTTCCAGGTTTCTGCTTTCCTCTTGGAATTCATGTTCTGGAAAGCTAAAAATAGAGAAAACAAGTTCTGCTCCAAGTTCAGACAGGAATGTCTACACTTTCTTAGGCTCTGGCTCAAGCCACACGGCCCTGAAGTCTGCCAGCACATCAGGAACTTTGGATGACACATTTTCCAGCATGCACTTGTTCAAAGAATCACACAATGAGATCAAACAGCACTTCCATGGGGAGCATGTGGCTCCAGAGAACACAGGCAAGCCTTGATCAGAACGACAGGGAATTTCATCAGAATTACTGGAAATTCAGTCTCATCAGAAGCAAAGGTCCCAGAATGGACCTAAAACATTTACAATTTCTCAAAATTACCATCAAATTTCCAAGAGCAGTAAATGGTAATCAGAGTTCCAGGGTTTACAATAGAATATCCACCATAAGCTCTCTAAGATGAACTGTAATTTTACTATATAATTTCTGTGGTTTGACTGATAGTGAAAGTAACACTCCTAGAGGTAAATTTCTTTCCACCACGACAGAAAGCAGCATGTAGGATAAAGGTGACGTGGGACTGTTCCCAGGACTTCTTCCTCGACTGCCCCGAAGTCCTCCAGGAACCTTCTCCGAGCTCCACAGCAAGCTCTTGACGACATCCGTCTTAACACATTTGGGGGCACTTCTCTTGCCTCACTATCCAAGTATAAATCACTTAACTCTCTAAAGGCTCAAAGGGCTCTGGCTGGTTTGGCTCAATGGATAGAGCGTCGGCTTGCAGACTGAAGGGTCCCAGGTTCGATTCCAGTCAAGGGCACATACCTCGGTTGCAAGCTCCTCCCTGGTCCAGGCCCTGCTCGGGGCTTGGGCAGGAGGCAACCAATCGATGTGTTTTTTTCATAGCGATGTTTCTCTCTGTCTTTCCCTCTCTCTTCTACTCTCTCTAAAAAGTCAATGGAAAAATATCCTCAGGTGAGGATTAAAAAAAAAAAAGACTCAAAGGGAGACTCTCCTTATCTATCCTGAATATTCTGGTTACCAGGAGACCAGCTCTACTAGGCCCAATTAAGGAATAAAAAGGCTACCATCACTGTTAACACTTACTGAAATCACTGGGAAGGCTGTGGTTCAAATTCCTATAAAATTCTGTCCTGTGTGCTTTCTTCAGGCCTGTGCAAAGGCCAAAATCAGAAAGTTTCACATGGCCCTGTGGGGAAGAAGAGACCAGGTAAAGGATGAGCGTTCGTGGATGCAGAACACAGCAGTATCCTCTTAAGACCCCCCAAGTTCTATCACACTAACAAAAGTATTTTCAATTTTGCATATTGTCTTGCATTTCTGTCTAAATATGAACTTTTAAACATAGCTGAACCCTCCATAGCATCTAAAGAGAATTTCACTTCTTATAGTCTTGGAAATTACCATTTTTAATGTTTACAGATAATACTCAAATGACTTAGTCCATCGCTACTTACCTCACATCCCCCTCATACTGTTGCTCCCTTCACCCCTAATCCTCCCTCTCGTTGCAACGTGGACTACAAGCACCGGGTGCCGTCTCACTCACAACTCTGAGGCCACACTTCGCAGGCTGAGTTGTTAAGTGGCTTGCTGGTGACATGGCAGAACCAAAACCAGAAATCAACAAGCTCTCTCTCTGCAGACCAGGATTAGCTCACATCTGCAACCCCTGATCCATTTAGAAAGGGGGACAATGACATCTGCCTGGCCGGAATGATGAGAATTAATGCATACAAGGCTCCTAACTTGGTGCCTGGCACATAACTGGCCCTAAGAAAGAGGTAGGTGCTCTCGAGTGGTTAAGTTTTAAGTAAAGGAGGTAAAACCAAAAATGGAGGGAATCCTGAGGCTCAGGATCTGAGCTGCTCCAAGTCACACACTGAGAAGTGGTGTGGCCGTTTGAGGCCCGATGACTTCAACGTGTACAGTCATTCCATGACACCACCTGCCTTCAGGCCCCAACATAAAACTTCCTTGGGGACAAGGCCACAGCAGCCCTACTCAGAGGGTCAGGCTTTACTTTGTTTTGTTTTTAAAGAAGCCCCATTAGAGCCCGGCTGGCATGGCTCAGGGGTTGGGAGTCCACCTTGAATCAGGACACGGTTCAATTCCGCCAGCACACATGCCTGGGTTGCTGGCTCGATCCCAAGTGTGGGGTGTGCAGGAAGCAACCAGTCAATGATTCTCTCTCTTCATTGATGTTTCTGTCTTTCTTTCCCTCTCCCTTCCTCTCTGAAATCAGTGTGTGTGGGTGAGGGGGGGGGGGGGGATAAGCTCCAATAGGTGTGTGTGTGTGTGTGTGTGTGTGTGTGTCACACTGCCAAACAAAGACAGCTTTGAGCCTATTAACCTGATATCTTTGTTTTCAGATCTGCAAATAACTTGTTCTACAAGTGAAGGAACAGAGTTTAACTCATAGTTCTCATAATTACATGTTTTACCTGGACACCCCTAAGAAAGGAGTGTGTCTTAAAGAACACTGCCTGGAGCAAATGTTCTGCAAGCCTACATTTTCAGGGAATTCTGTAGCTATTCTGAGTATACAGCAGGAACTCAAACCTGTTACATTTTCACTTTAACACACAAATGGCTAATGGCTGAACACACAAATGAGCTTGCTTGTGAGAACATTCATTCTACAAGTCTGGGCTAGCATATTAGAGAGCAAATGTGCCCCTAGCAGGGCCCCCCATTCCTCCTCAGCTAGACTGAGTCCCTAAGATTTAGCCTTCATTGTTTGCTGAACCTGCACATAGACTACGGGGTACAACTACGCCAGCACTAAGGCATCTGGGGTACAGGACCAGTGCCTGTGAACCCAAGACCAACCAAGTAGGGCCCAGTGCCTTATTACAAATATATCTGGGCTTAATGACACAGAAAAATATTCTCATGGACATTAACATTTGAAATACCAAGCTATTTACTTTGAGAATGTAATTGTATAAAAATTACTGACACAAACAGAAAAGATATGGAAGCTATTATACCAAAATAGTGCTTATCACTGAATGATGACATTATCAGTATTTTTCTTCTTTGTAACTCCCAGCATTGCTCAAACTCCTACTGTGTATGTGCATTATTTTTATAACAAAGAAAGAGCTACTAACCAGATGAAATTATCTGGCAAATCTCCTGCCCTCTTGAAACAGAAAGACAAAGGTTTTTAAAGAAAAAAATGCCGGTTTTTCAGCACAGCAAGGAAGTTATAAATTCACTTTCCTACTTAAAACAATTCCAGGTAACAAAACAGAAGGCAGCGACTTTGGAGCGTCTCCTGATCGACACGTTCACTTTACAGGTAAGTGAGGCCCAGAGATGGAGACGCCCACGGAGGACCCAGCACAGGGGGTGCTCTGCGGATCTGCTGTGAACCTAAGCTTTGTGACAAAGTGTTGTGGTGGCTGCTGTCGTGCCTCACTTCCGGGTTTGTGGCTGGGTGCCTCAACTGACAAGGCTGCTGGACAGAGGTGTTTTCAGTAAGTGATGCATCAATGTAAGTATTTGCTGAGGAAAGATGATCATCTTTGGCTTTATTACAAAGTAACATTCTAAATCAATTTTCCTCTTAATCATTTTCAAAATGTCCTTTTTTTTAATTTATTTTTTAAAATATATTTTTTTTTTAATTAATTTTTTGCAGAGAGGAAGGGAGAGTGATAGAGAACTAGAAACATCTATCAGCTGCCTCCTGCCTACTGGGGATGTGCCTGCACCCAAGGTACATGCCCTTGACCAGAATCGAACCTGGGACCTTTCAGTCCGCAGGCCGATGTTCTATCTATTGAGCCAAACCGGATAGGGCTGTCCTTTATTTTTAAAATAAATATTTAATCAAATAACAGCATCATGCCCTGGCCAAGTAGCTCAGTTGGTTAGAGCATCATCCCGATTAGCCAAGGTTATGGGTTCAATCCCAGTCAGGGCACATACAAGAATCAACCAATGAATGCACAAGTAAATGGGACAACAAATCCATGTTTCTCTCTCTCAAATGAATAAATAAAATTCTTTAAAAAATTATAGAATCACAAACCTTTCAGAGAAAGGAGGTAACAGCAAACTTACTTGTTTTCGTTTTTTAAAAAAGAGAGGCCCAGTGGGTGTGGCTCAGTGGCTGAGCATCTACCTATGAACCAGGAGGTCATAGTTCAAATCCCAGTCAGGCACATGTCTGGGTTGTAGACTTGGTCCCCAGTAGGGGACAGCCAATCAATGATTCTCTCTCATCATTGTTTCTCTCTTTCTCGCTCTCTCTCTCTCTCTCTTTTTCTCTCTCTCTCTCCCCCTCCCTCACTCCCTCTTCTTCTTTTCTGAAATAAAAATATATTTTAAAAGAAAAAGAGAGAGAGAAATGCACAAGGTAGTTCACAGCTTCACAGCTTCCCTACAGTGACTGCCACGGGCAGTGCAGGTGCTAAAGCAGAGGCTGCTCAGACTGGTGAATACACCTGGGTCATGCATGCTGCTACCCACCCGCCCACCCCTGTGGTACCTTGCTGTCCAGGAGAAGGTTGTCTGGTTTGATGTCTCTGTGGATGAATCCAAGCTGGTGAATGGAGTCTATGGCTAACACTGTCTCTGCTATATAAAACTGAGTTTCCTCCTCTGTCAAAGTATCTTTTTTCATCAGGAGTGTCATCATGTCACCTGTAAACAAGAAAATACAAAACCACCGCACACACACAGCACATGAGTAAGCTGGTTTTCAGGTGTGCCTGCTCTCCTACCTGCCAACATAAGGCCTCTGCTGTGTTTCAGAGCCTGACACACACTACCAGTAGGGACAGAAGTAGGAAGTCGTTTCTAAAGGTAAAATTCACAGCCACGGGAGCAGAGCACTTCCGCCTCAGCTGACTGATGCTTACCACTGAGCTACGGTTGCCACTTTACTTTGAGAGAAAAAGAAAATTTCTCTCACATTAAAAACTAAAGTAAATTTGCTTACAATAAATTTTTGAACTGGGAATAAAAGCTACTTCATTTTTAACTTTACACAAATATCTGTAAGCTTCTTGATACCACGTGGAATGGCATGTCCACATGGGTTGTATTGCCACTGACGTAGAGAGAGACTGAAATGCCCAACAAGGTAAACACTGGGGAGGCTGGAAACAAACTCCCCAATTTCTACTTTCAAAGAAAGCGAAGTGCATGTCCGCAGAAGCTAAAGATAAACTGAGTATCTCCAGAGACCATGTGAGAGCTGCCTCCCCATAGTGCACACTGAACAGCTCCCAAGATCAGTGGGGTTTTTTCATACCCTGTTATACTGTATTTAAATATACACTAATATGCTTTATGCAATTTTTACAACACAGCATCAATAGTTCAGCAATAAAAGGTAGCCTCCTTGTTTTCTGCAAAGTCAGAATTTAATTCTTTCTGCTTACTACCAGCAACGTAAAATGGCAAAGCAAAGCTCTGATCCTAACTCAATGGTTAGACAAAAGCAAAGCAAATATGTATAAGTACATGTTAAAACTTATAAGTAGTTAAAACTTAGAGAAACAGGAAAGGTTCAGTTTAGAGCTCATAAAAAGCCGTCTATGTTAGAAAATAGGGAAAAGAGAAAGAAACCTGATGTTAACAGAGCATCATGCTGCTTTTCAAATTTAATTTCATTTATAACTTTTGGAGAACTTTAAATGCTTAGAGAAAAGTAGGTATTTTACCCACAGGCAAAAATAATCAAACCTCTTTAATAAATGCTCTTTTTTGACCCAAGACTTGAAAAATATGAATTCCTATGCACTCCGGCAGCCACACATTCAGCCTGGGGACACACTAGTGGCACAGGGACAGTGTCCTCAGTCCAGCTCTAAGGGGCCACATGGCCTTAACTGGCCCAGGAGAGAAGCCAATAGCCTCACCTGGGTGAGCCTGTCCAGGTCAGAGAGCTCAGGCCAGATGGTCTATGGCTCTGTAGGCCAGCTCCACCCAGTCAAAAGGCAGGGTCCAGGAGGCATGGGAGGCTAGGGAAGATGGTGCAGGCAAGGCCTGAGGAGCTCACGTCCAGGGGCTGGTGACTAACAACTGGCATCTAAATAATAAAGTTTCTCCTCGTGCTAGCAGTCTCTTTTCTAATCTCCTTCAATTGTTAATAGAAAAATTACTGGTGACCCTAGATCTGAGTAAAGGTTGTCATAAGATCAAAATGTTATGCCACTATAGTTGCTTTGCTGCAGAAGCAAAAAAAGAAAAACTTTTCTTTCTTCCCCACCAGTCTGCTCTCAGTTCATCTGCTCGCTGGGAACAGGCTGTGTTTCCCAGAAGAAATGGTATGTCCTGTTCTGGGTTGGTTTGGAGCTGCCTCAGGAGATACACATGCTGAGTTACATAAACTTAAAATTTCAGAAATGAGAAACTGAAGCTGGCTACTAACACAGGTAATGAGAAATTCACTCCTTATTAGTATGTTTTAGAAAAGGAAACCAAAGAATTGAAGCAAAGAATGTTATAGTTTATTTTGTCTCTTAGGTAACTGATTATACGTGATTTCCAATGACAGGAGAGCAGGCAGAGTCCCTAGTTTATTCCTATATATTTCGAAGAAAAAGAAAGAAATGTCCATCTGAAATCATGAGAATGAATGAGAAGGTTACTTTAATGGCACTAAGAATTGTAGAAAGGCACCCAGCACAAGACAGGTTATTGACTTCCTTTACAGACCTAAAAAAGATAGAGAAAGTCATTCTGTGAGCACGGGTTAGAAAGGAGGGTTAATTGAGGTGAGAAAGAAACCACAGAACAAAAAGGAAAAATGACCTTTCATCGTCAGGTAATTACCTCCAGGCAGGAACTCCATGATTAGGTAGAGGTTTAGCTTATCCTGAAAACTATAGAACATTTTCACAACCCACAAACTGTCTGCCTCCACTAGAATGTCACGCTCCGCACGAATGTGGCCAACCTGGAGGTATATGCATTTGATTAATGACAAGACTTGCTCTGCTTTATCAGACTGTATATTTGTTTAAACAATTTAAATACTAGTTTGAGTATTCAATTGTGATGATGCAAAAGATCTAATTTATACTTAGGCAAACCTACTAACTCAAAATTGACAACATTTGACTTGAAGATACTTAATAATGAAAAAGTAAGTGATGAACGTTTTTTAAAATGGCAAAATGAATGGCTGTAATGCAAATGGCAACTTTAACAGTGCTAAACATCAACCCTCTGATTAGTCAAAATTACTATTATTTTGCATCTTTTTGTTCTAATACATGATCCCTCCTTACCAGAGAGGGATATTTTCCAAGACCCTCAGTGGATGCCTGAAACCAAGGATAGCATGGAACCTTATATATACTCTGCTTTCATACTTATGACAAAACTTAATTTACAAATTAGGCACAGTAAGAGATTAACAACAATAACTAATCATAAAATAAAACAATTATAACAATATCTGTGAATATGGTCTCTCTCACCAAATATGCTATCACACTGTACTCACCTTTTCACTTCAAGGAAGCACTTTATGGCTTCTCTTTGGCATACCTGAATTGTCAGCAGCTCTACTCCTATGCTTTAGGGCCGTTCTACAAGCCCTGCTATACCACATCAGTCCGTCTGATCACCGAGATAGCTACTAGGTGGCTAACAGCACAGCGCAGACACACAGGCAAAGGCATGGTTCATATGCCAGGCAGGTGGAGCAGGACGGTGCAAGATTTCATCAAACTACTCAGAACGGTGCTCAATTTAAAATGCATAAAGTGCTTATTTCTGGAATTTTCCATTTAATGTTTTCAGACCACAGTTGACCACAAGTAACTGAAGCCACGGAAAGTGAAATTGCAGATAAAGGGGTGATTAATGTAATCTTTTATGATAAAGGTGAGTCTCAAGATGAGACTCTCTAAACAAGTCCCGGCTAAGGTGTACAAAGGTGTCTACAATGATGGTGCCCTGGTTGCTCATTCTAGAATACTATGATACCACAGCATTTGGGGTGCTGCTGTACACAGAGGACATGCTCAGCAAATTCTTACTGAGCTGAAATATAAGAACACCTAAGGAAAGTTCTAGGTTCAAATTGATGACATTTCCCATGTCCTACTCTTACTGAAATAGCTAGCTAAGGAGACCAAGCTGCCGAAGGTGTGGGAGAACTGGAATTCATTAAAATCATGTTTTATTATGAAATTTGCCTTATCCAATTTTAATACATAATAATAATCAAAACAGTGCTGCATATTATCAAATCCCACCCCCTCCCCTCTTATGTAAGTGTCACATGATGCAAAGTTGGGATGATTAAGATTTAAATTTATTAAACCTAGTCCAATCCTTGAAGAGATATTTTGGTATTAACATGCCACAGGGCTTGGGTTTACAGTATGTTCAGAGGCTAAGATGTATCAAGGTTCCCAAAATGGCACTCCTGCTGGCAAACTCAGCCCATGGTGCTGCTTTGTTTGACACAATGTCCTGCATGTTTGTTTGTTTCATTGGATTGTCTTTAGCAAAGCCACGCGCTCTTCCCTACGGACACAAATCCTACCCCTCTCTCCTGTCTTACACCTGTCCTCCTGCCTCATTCTTCCCAGGGGCCTGAAGACAATTGAGTTTACTTACTATTTGAGTTTTCAGTTGCTACTAAAATTGCTCGAGACATCTTTAAATAGCAGAAAACATACATTTTTACATCTCCACTCACAGCATGAGGGTGGGAAAATGGAACACAGGGTGATAAGGAACGAATGGTGCTCTGAACCATGACAAAGCCGTACTCAGCTTTCATACTGGACCAAAGCTTTTAGAAAACATTATGCCACTTGCTGAGCAGCAGCCATGGCTTTGACACTGTCATTACCAGACACAAAGCGAGCACAGGGCAGCCCTCACCTGCCTCTGCTTCCCCTGGCTCCTGTTAAGGCTACTCCCTACTGCAGAGCACCGCTCGCCTTGGGGGACAGAAGGGACAACATTCCCTGTGTGTCGAGGGGAACGCTAGTCACTGTGAGCTCCCCTTGCCCTTCTCTCTTGGGGCTGAATCAGCAGCTAGGACCTCAAGATCCAGGCGTGGAGTCAGGTGGATAGAGGGTCAGGGACAGGAGAGCCGAGGTGCAACTCCCACCACAGGTTCCCCTTCCCCTGCTCCTTAATTATTTAATGAGATGCTACCTGGGCACTAGGAAAGCAGAGACACAAGTCAGTCTCTGTCCGACCCTAACACTAGACTGGCGTCACAATTGGAGGATTTCCTTTTGTGCTGGGAGAGAAACATGAAGAAACTAGCTAAATGCTGGTCTCTTATCCTTTAATATTTATTTCCCAGATAGCAAAACTGTCCATCCTGTGGGACAGAATAACAGCCTGAATTCTCAGTTGGCAGCTTTAATTATTCTTGCTCAGTATGGCAAAAGCAAACAAAATCCTTTTCCTCTGAATAAGGCACCCACCTATGCCTGCAAAAAGGTAGGCTCGGAACCTAAACTTGTCAGCCACACTCAAAAGTGATGGACTTGCACTGCTCTACTTCCACTCCAACCCAGGTAACCAGTCGCTCCTCCTTCAGGATGGCTAGCCTGGGAGAGCCTGGGCCAGTAACTGTAACTGACCACACTGAGGTCAACCCTTAGGGAGTTAGGTCCAACGGCAAGGTGGACTGAAATCCTCATTCTAAACAACACTTTCTTTACTTTCATGTAGAAACACTTTAGGAATTAATTCTGAAGAATGCACAGTCTTCGAGAAAATGGCTGACAGTGTCCAGATCATCTCTGTCACCAGGCTATGGAACTGGCACATGCTATGAAGGACTAACAACTGAGAATATGATGTGCATTCGTTATAATGTTAACTGAATGTGAATTATTTGATAAAGCAAGGTTTTGAGCCTTGGATAAACCTATGGGAAACTATCTGGTAAAAATAAAATGTACTTGTGAAATACAAAATATACTGACTAATCAATACAGTTTTACAGTTTCCTTTTCAGGATTAACTGAAACTCTTTCAGTGCCTACAGCCACACACAAATTTTTAGATAATATAATATAAACTAGGGGCCCAGTGCACAAAACTTTGTGCACTCAGAGTCCCTCAACCTGGCCTGTGCCCTTTCGCAGTCTGGGACCCCGCGGGGGATGTCCACCTGCTGGTGTGCCTGGCCAGCCTGGGTGAGGAGCTGATGGCTGTTTGCAGGCTGGCCAAGCCCACTAGTAGGGACCCTCACCCCATGGGGGTGTGGCCAGCCTGGGTGAGGGGCTGCGGGCCATTTTCAGGCTGCCCACAGCTCCCATTGACCCAACATCCCAGCGAGGCTGGCTAGAATCATGTTTCTGGGGTTTATCTATCTTCTATAATTGAAACTTTGTTGCCTTGAGCGGAGGCCTAGGCAGGCAACGAAGCTTCCTGTTTGCTTCAGCTCCGTGGCTTCTATAACTGAGACTTTGTTGCCTTGAGCAGAGGCCCAGCCGGCCTAGGCAGGCAGTTCCATCCATCGCTGGTGCAATGGAAGCCTCCTGTTTGCTCTAGCTCCACGGCTGCTGACCGCCATCTTGGCTGGGTTAATTTGCATACAGCCGCTCTGATGGGCTGGTGGTTGTGGCTTGGCTGGTGGGCATGGCTTATGTATAACTGAGGGTCAATTTGCATATTACTCTTTTATTAAATTAGATAGGGTGTGTGCATTTTTAATAGGTTGGTGTTAGCATAAACTATAGTGTCTGAAGACTTATGCCAGGGTATTTGATACTCTCAATCAAAATTCCTGGGAGTCTAAAGCTTCTGGGTAACATGAAAATTAAAGAGGAAATATAAACTCCAAGTGTCAAGCTGGGACTTAAATGAAGCCTCAGTGATTGTACCTCCTCTGAAGAGGCAGAAAGGGCTGGGTGGGGCCAGCCTCCATCCCTGCTCTGGGCTGTGTCTAGAGCTCTCCTTGTCCTCCTGTAGCATTAGGTCTTTTACAGGATATCTGCAGGCATCACCCACCATAATCTGTTCTTGAGCAAGCAGCTAACTTAAACTAGATTTACAGAATGTCTGCAGTCTCTTTCTTAATACACTGTCCAATATTTAAAATTTATTTTGCACAAACTACTTATGTATCTTACAAATCTATACGCGAAGTAGGCTTAGGCTTTAGAAAGTGTTCTTATTCATGAATGAAGAATCTACACTGCTCTGCCATTTACATATTTTATTAAATTCATTCGGAAAGACTTCTCTTCCAGGTGATGATAAACTACTTCGAAGATCCAACTTTGGTGTCAGTGTACAGAATAAAGTACACTAAGTCACACTGAGATGGCAAATCCCAAATTCTAACGCCTACGCCTCAGTTCCAAGGTGTGCGTACAGTTTCTCTCTCAGCTGCCAGTAAGGAACACGCCACCACATCCAGTGTTACCTCAAAACTGGCTCATGACAAAGACAACTTGTGATCAACTGGGATTCACAGAGAGCAGGTGCTTCTCTAACAGGCTTTCAGCTTTTAAAAGATTGCATACAACACAGAAACATTACTTATACTTTTAAAATATGTGTAACTACTATTTCTTTGTTGGATAAAAAAAGTAATACTCTACAAATATGCATACATGACAGAGCTAAAGAAAACTGTAATAAGAATATACATTTCAAGTAAGCAAAAAGAACAATTTTAGGAGACAAAAAGTTCATCAGCTAACTAAAATCCCAACTACGATTGTGCTTTACCTGCTCTTTTTCAAGCATATCTGCTTTACGGAGTATTTTCATTGCATACACATGCCCTGTATCTTTCTTCTGAACAAGCCGAACCTAAAAGTTATTGAAAGAATGCCAAGTTAGAAGTTCACAATGCCACGCTAATGCTTTCATGTGTTATAGAAAGTAATATTTAAACTGAAAAAGTATAAAAATATTTTTTAAAATATATTTTCATTGATTTCAGAGAGGGAGGGAGTGGGTGAAAGAGAGAAACATCAATGATGAGAGAGAATCGACTGGCTGCCTCCTGCATGCCCCCCACTGAGGATTAAGCCTGCATGTGCCCTTGACCAGGAGTCGAACCATGACCTCCTGGTTCATGGGTCGATGCTCAACCACTGAGCCATGCCAGGCAGACAAAAAGTGTAACAATTTTAATATAAGCAACTAGCAAGAACAAAGCAAAATAAAATGTTTGAAGTTCCAAAATAGGTATTTTATACCCAGTGAAATCAGTGCTAGCAACGTCTACTTTGGCTCCCCAGTAGGACAAAACAATCTAACCAGGACCCTCACTTTCAAACTTAAGGACTCATTAAACCCGTGGCTCATGCCATACAGTCAGCTCAGAAAACCTAAGTACATGATTACAGCAATGTTTAAAACAATAGCAAAAGCTCATGCGTAGGAAAAATGTCTTGAAGGAAAAAAACTAAAATGTGTAACTAGGGAAATGGGGTTTTATGCAGTTTTCCTATCTCGTCCTAATTTTCCAACGTTTTTCAGAGAGAATAAATAAATCGATGAAAAGAAAATTAAGAGTCTACAAACCCCCCAAAAAGCTCTGGCAATTCCCTGCACATCCTTCCCTTCCTCTCCCAGCACATGTATGTTTTCTTCTCCCTGCACCTGTTTTCCTGCTTGAGCCCCATGTCCCTTCCTCACGGAGCAGAAAGCAATTTAGAGGTGGTACTGTCTGTTTCCCTCTCTGAAGGGCCAACAGGGATTCTGAATGCTCAGGGATCAAGTTACTCTTCCACCTGTGCTTTTGAATATACACTTATATTGCCCCGAGGTACTGGGTTGCCGTACCTATTATGCAAAGACTACTCTTGCACACGAAATGTGTGCAAGAGTAGGCCTTCCCCTTCCCCGGGCTGCCAGCACTAGCTTCCCTCACAGCCCTTGCTTCATCTGGAAGGTCGTCCGGAAGGATGTCCAGTCTAATTAGCATATTACACTTTTATTATTATAGATAATGAAACTGTGGCATCAGTTGGTCACCCACTCTGGATGTTTTCCATTAATGGAAATGACACTACATGGGCTCATGCACACCCTCCCCACCAGACTGCTCTTGTGACCAAGCAGGATGCATCTGCAAGATTAGCTGGGACAAAGCTACATATTCTCTCAACTTTCTATCACTACTCATATAGCTTATTTCTACAAATCCTGTCCCTGAGGGTCATCTTTTTAGAGCTGTAACAGTCTGGCAGGAAAAAATAAAGGGTGGAGATAAACTTTTAGCTCACTCCTGGAGAAGCAATGTGTTACATACTGGGGAAAACCAGAGTTTTAAGATCAGGAAACTTGGGCTGACTTCTGGTGCCACGGGACATATGCTGCAGTGTCAATGGCTATGACACTGCAACGTATGTCCCCTCCGAGTCACCTATGAGTTACTGTCATGATTACAGGAGAAAAACAGTATATAGTAAGTACTGGTTCCCTTCTGCCTTTCAACTCCCCTACATCAATATTTAAAACATCCACATCATCAGAGAAGAACAATCTGAGAGCTGGGACAGTGGAGCGGGGAAGAGGAGGCAGACAGAGCCGTGAGGGTGTGGGGCTGGCATGCAGGACCCACCTACCCCATATTCAGTTATGTCAACAGTCATGAGCTCATGGCCTATCAGAAGCTTTGAGGTGCTGTGGGCTTTTGCACTGGATAAGTAGCTGTAGCTGTGGGGTTTTTACCTCACCAAATGCTCCTCTGCCTATTACTTTTAAGGACTCAAAATCTTCCAATCCAAGTCTTGTTCTCTTCAAACGAAGAAACTCTGTTTCCTTCCGAGCATGAGCTGATCGCCTGAGTCGTTTCTAACATTTAAATAAAGGGGGAGAGAGGTTGGAAGGGGAGGAATTGAGATTCCGAAACAAAGTCGTCTGTGACTTACCCATGTGAAAACCAGAACCACACCAGACTGAACATAATCTTCTCACCCCGGAAAGCACCACAGAAGGACCCTCACTGCTCACTTCTCCCCTCCCAGCCTTCAAATACAGAACCACACCACAGATAGTGGGTACTTCCTCTCAGGACGCGTCCCCAACCTACCTCAGCAATCCACTATTCTAGCCTTTCTAATGAAGGAGGGTAACCCACGTTGTCCTTTAACCTCAGTATATAAAAATATGTTTGTCCTAGGTTTTTTACACATTGCAGTTCATTTTACCATCTAGTTTTCTATTATGTCTATAAGTCTGGGGTATTTTTCACCATTTTCCTGGGTTCTGTAATTTATTCCTATTTTTGTAAGCATTTTCACTGCCATTTCAGTTCCTTGTGTGGTTATTAACTGTTTTCCCCCACCACATCGGAGGCATCAGAGGAAAGGGCTGATTTGCCTTGATAATGATTTCAGTTTTTCCCACTTCTATGGAGCCTTTTTAGTGAATTTTATAAGTATGCTATACTTTGCTTTTTAACATTTTAAATTGGTTTCATCTCTTCCTTTTCTTGGAATTCTAAATTAATGCTAATTGACTTGCTATGACTGTGTCCCGACTGCTTACTAATTAAGTACAAACACCTCAGTCCAGAAGCACACCAGCCGCCTAAGGTTTTGCTGGAGCCAGAGCCTTCCCCGTGCACTAAGACTAACAATTTGCTGAACAAGATATGACCTGCCATGCTGAGTTTCAAGGGGAAAAAATTCTGATTTTAATTACCTCTTCATCCTTTAGGCCTTCTTCTTCCATCACTTTTTCTAACTTCTTTTGTCTAAAAATAAATAAAGATGTGAAATAATATTTGAATATAATTTTCTGGAAAGTCTATACAAACATAAGAATTATTTTTTAATGACAAAAACAGGTACATCTTAAAAGATCTCATTAAAGTAACAAATTACAGTTACTAAGACAAGTGAAAAGATTCCCACTCATTAGTTCTACATTTTAAAACAGACTGTATAAGATGTTAACGCAACAATCTTATTTCGAAATGAAAAGTTCTCTCTCTTTTCTTTTTCCTGTCAGAATTGTATTTCCTCCTTAACAAACCACAAGCAGCTGGTGTTTGATAACCTCATTATCAGGGTGTTTCTCCCCTCTCCCTGATATCTACTTCCTTTATTTTCACCTTCTTCCTCCTCCTTGCGACAAAGAATAATAAACAACAAAGGTAAAATGCAGAATTTGGATATTCAAGGAAGGTAATTGGCGGGGGGTGGGGGGGGATCTGGGAAGTTAGAGGGACTGAGACATTGAGTAAAAAAGCCTCCCCCCCCCCAAAAAAAGATTAAAAAACTCATGGAAACAACAGGGTGGTGACTGCTGGGGGGGAGGGGGAAATGGAGGAAGGTGGAGGAGGGTATGGGGAGAGTAAATGGAGATGGGCAGAGACTTGACTTGGGGTGATGAACACACAGTACAGTGTGCAGATGATGTGTTATAGAATTGTGCACCTGGAACCTGTATAATTTTGTCAACCAATGTCACCCCAATAAATTCAATAAAAAGGGAGGGAAAAACCTCAAGAATCTAAATCCTTGGAGTACTGAACTTAGAAACTGTATTTAACAATATGTTTATCTATTTTAATACTGATTTGATAAAACCAAAAGAAACAATTAAAACTTCCTTACAACCCACTCCCCATAACCTTTAGTTATTCAGCAGTCAGTGAAAGCACATGGGCTGGGGTCTCCCCCACCACTCAGCCATCCAGGAGAGAGGCAGTGTGAGCAGGAAGAGCACAGGGCGCACGAAGTAACAGCATGGAGGCCAGCGTGGCCCGGGCGCACAGCACTTGTCACGCCTGCCTCTTAGCCTGCAGACAACTAGGAATTGACGGAGGCTTGTGCACAAAGGAGTGACATGATGAGATTTCTATTTCAGAATGGCAACCAGCAGTGATGAGCTAATGGACTATAGGAAAAGCACTGACAGACAGCAAATTAAAAGCTACTGTAAGGATTCAGCTGTGCAGTAAACGTTTGGAACTAGGTCTGGAAACCTAGAATGAAGTGAACTGAAGTGACTGAAATGGCAGATGTTTGGAATTTGCTTTAAAACACAATAACAAGAAAAAATAAAATATAACTGACGAAACAAATTCAGTGAAGTCTTGATAATTGCTGAGTCTGAGGAATGACTATATGGGAGTTCACTGTATTAGTCTTTCCATCTACGTGTGTATTTAATTTTTTTTGTTAATCCTCATCCAAGGCTATTTTTCCATTGATTTTAGAGAGAGTGGAAAGGAGGGGAGAGACAGAGAAGGAGAGCATTTATGTGAGAGACATACATTGATCGGATGCCTCCGAACACACCCACCAGGGCCAGGGATGGAGCCGACAACGCAGGTGCATGCCCCTGACCAGAACTGAACCCAGAACCTTTCAGTCCTCAGGCCGACGCTCTATCCACTGTACCAAACTGGCTAGGACTTACATGTGTATTTAATGACCCTGGCTGGGTGGCTCAGTTGGTTAGAGCATCATCCTGATATGCCAAAGTTTTGGTTTTGATCCCTGGTCAGGGCACATACAAGAATCAACCAAAGAATGCATAAATAAGTGGAACAACAAGTCGATGTTTCTCTCTCTTAAATGAATGATTCTAAAATTTATATGGAAATACAAAGAAACTAAAATACACAATGCAATCTTGGAAAAAAAGGACTAAGTTGAGGATTTACACTACTGACTTCAAAACTTACCATAAGACTCCAGTAACCAAGACAGTGTGATACTGGCATAGGGATAAATAGAACAATGAAATAGAATAGAGAGCCTAGAAATAGAGACACACTTACATAGTTTTAATTTTCAACAAGTGTCAAAGTAATCTAATGGGGAGAAAAATAATCTTTGCAACAAATAGTGCTAAAATAACTGGATAACCATACAGAAAAAAATTCATCTCAACTCCTATTTCATATCACACACTTATTAATTCAAGAGGGATCATAGTACTAAATGTAAAAACTAAATCCATAAAACTTCCAGAAGAAAACATAGGACATCCTTATGACTTGGGTGTAGGCAAAGGTTTCTGGGGAAGTCACAGAATGTAGTAACTACAAAAGAAAAAAACGCCAATATTGAAAACTTCTGCTCGCCTAAAGACATCATTAGGACAATGAACCAGAAAGCCACAGAAGAAACTATTTGCAAAACTTATATATAAGCAAGGGGCAGTATCTAGGATATATAAAGAACTCCCTACAACTCTGTGGTCAAAAATATGAATAAACACTTCACAAGAAAATATACAAATGGCCAAAAGTACACTTAAAAATGTTCAACATCATTAATCATCAGGGAAATGCAATTAAAACAACGAGATACCACTAAACATCCACAAGAACAGCTGTAAATTAAAAGACGAACAACACAAATGTTAGCAAAAATGTAAAGCAACTGGAACTCTCATACACTGTTGGTAATATTTTGGAAAAAGGTCTAGCAATTTCTTATAAAACTAAACATGTGTCTACATATGTTTATGACTCAGCAACTCCACCCCTAAATTTACCCAGGAACTGAAAACAAATGTCCACAAAAAGATCTATAACGAATGTGCATAGAAACTTACTCAAAATAGCAAAAGTTGAGAAAAAGCCCAGGTGTTTATCAGAAGAATGTATAAACAAACTGAGGTGTAGTAAAAAAACAGAATGGTACTCAGCAATATAAAAGAACAAACTACTGACACAAGAGAACATGAATGTACCTTGACACCATCAGGATGAGCGAAGGATGCCTTACTCAAATGAGCACCTACTCTATGGACCTGCTAACATGTTCCATTTGAAGGAATAAGCAAGACCATCCATGGTAGAAAGGAAGTCATAGAATGGTTCCTAGGGGTGAAGGAATGTTTCACCAGTGAACAAACTTTCTGGGACAATGGCAATGGTTTATGTCTTGACAGTGGATTAAGTTATACAGGTGTGTGCATGTCAAAACTCACCAAATAGTACCCCTGAAGATAGTACATTTCATTGCATGCAAATTTTATTCCCTTAAAATACTGAACTCTAGTTCGTATACAAGCAGAAATATACAGAAAGTATATTGAAACATGTACAGCAAAAAAATTAACATAGATTAATGAATGGAGGAACGGATACATGTATTTATGATAAAATAAATTATTTTTTTAAACAACAAATGATTAATTACAGAATTTAGATGATGTATTTATGGGTATCCACTGTACAATTCTTTCAATTTATCTGCACTTTGAAATATTTTCGTAATAAAATACTGGGAATAAATTGTAATTATGAATTATTATATGCACAATATACACTAGATCAATAACAATAGCTGCTATTACCACCATTAACTAAGTGATTATTATGTATGAAGCACTATGGTAGGTACGCACATATGTTAAGTCTAATCCCCATTTTCCAGATGGGGAAACTGATACACAAAAAGACTAAGGAACTTGTTCCAACCTCCTTCAGCCTACTACATGGTTAAGGCAGGATTATAAGCCCACGTGTGACTACCTAAGAGCTGCTCTTTCCATTACATCACTGTTTTATCCTACCATGGAATACTGAGTTACTGACTTCATAGTAGAAATGAGTGGGTTATAACAGCAAGGGCTTTGGAAATCAATGACACTGTCATTCTACTGTAATGGGATAGGTTATAAATATGGCTGCTGTTATTCTTATCTCCTTTCAATAATATTATGAAGATGCTGTATGATATCAGACATGACAAAAACATGACACAATTTGCTTAAAATTCTTTACCGCATTTCCCGTTCTTCATGTTGAGCAATAAGATTGCTATAAAAATTCTCCAGCGTCACTTTGGTCATTGTCACCCTTTCTTTTGTGTGATTACTCATGGATGAGCAAGGTGTTGAGCCGGTCATTGCCATGGCTGCTAGAGACAAAGGAAAGAAAAGGTTTTAATCTCAGAATTAGAATCTACTAATTATGTGCTCTTCCACCTTATAGATAGGAATATAAATCTGTACAACTTTTATGGAGGACAAACAAGTAAATAACAAAGCCAGGCAAATACTGAGTGAAAATAAGTGTATACTGATGTCCCCCGACACAGAAATACCATCCCTAGTGAAAGACCTAGAGCAACTGTCACACAGGCTCTTAGGGTAGCATGCACGAGGATGTCCATTTCAGAGGCTGTTCACCTGCCATCGTTTGGTACAGGAAGTCAGAGGTAATTCAGTAAACAAATAAAATGCTGTGGGTGCATACAAAGCAGTCAGAAGCAAATCTACCTGTACCTAAAAGTGGCATCAATGTATCTTTAAAACAGTTTTGCATTTTTAAAAAGAAAACATGATCACAATACCACATGAGTAAATTAAGAATATATACTATAGACAGTGCAATTCTTTGCCATCTAGAAAGCTACCTTGGAGAAATCAAGACCCATAAGGATTCATACATAAGAGAGTTCGAGGCAGCATGTAAACAAAGGAAAAGTAGAAATAACTTGAACATCCAACAACAGAAATGATCTAATATAATAAAAGAGAAACATGCAAATTGACCGTTACCACCAGCCAATCAGAGCGGCTGTATGCAAATTAACCCAGCCAAGATGGAGGCCAACAGCCATGGAGCTAGAGCAAACCAAAGGCTTCTGTTGCAACTGCCTGCCTAGGCTGGCTGAGCCTCTGCTCACAGCCACACCCACCAGCCAATCAGAGCGGCT
>PVJC01011528.1:0-41368 GCA_004026665.1 Murina feae | reverse complement strand
ATCAGGGAGCAGGAAAAGGCTGGCCTGACCACGAGGCGGGGTTTTCCCTGCTTTCTGGTGGCTGGAGGAAGATGGGCAGTAGGCAAGCTTGGGAGGCAGGCCGCACCCAGCCCTGGTCACAGCTCAGAAAAGAGAACAACATGCAGGGGAGGGCAAGAGTCTGAGAGATCAACATAGAGGGGGTGCCTGCTCCAAGCCTTGATGGTGTGCCTGGGGCAGGCCCCCAGCAGGTAGACACACACAGGAGGACTGCTCCGAGCCTCAGATGCGGCTGGGGGCAGGTCCCCAGTGGCCATACACACACACACACACACACACACACAAAAGGCGCCTGGCAGACTGGGGCCATCATAGGACATCCACTGAGGGGTCCCAGACTGTGAGAGGGCACAGGCCGGGCTGAGGGACTCCCTCCACCCCGAGTGCACAAATTTTTGTGCACTGGGCCCCTAGTTTATATATAAAGAATGTACACAATTTAACAGCAAGAAAACAAACAACTGAATTTAAAAAGTGGCAGATGCCCTAACCAGTTTGGCACAGTGGATAGAGTGTCGGCCTGCGGACTCAAGGGTCCCAGGTTTGATTCCAGTCAAGGGTATGTACCTTGGTTGCAGGCACATACCCAGTAGGGAGTGTGCAGGAGGCAGCTGAATCGATGTCTCTCTCTCTCATCGATGTTTCTAACTCTCTATCCCTCTCCCTTCCTCTCTGTGGAAAATTAATAAAAAATATATTTTTTTAAAAATTTATAATAAAAAAAATGGGCAGATGACCAGAATGGACATTTCTCCAAAGCATACATACACATGGCCAACAGACACATGAAAAAATGCTCAATGTCACTAATCATCAGAGAAATGCAAATTGCATTCCTGTCTGAATGGAAATTATCAATCAATCAACAAACAAGTATTGGCAAGGATGTGTAGAAAAGGGGATCCTTGTGCATTGTTGGTGGGACTGAAAATTGGTACAGCCATTAGGGAAAACAAAATAGATTTTCTTCAAAAAATTAATAATGGAACTACCTGAAACCCAGCAATTCTACTACTGTGTATTTACCCCTAGAAACATAAAACACTAATCCTAAAATTTATATGCATTCCTATGTTCACTGCAGCATTATTTACAGTAACTCAGATATGGAAGAAATCCAACTGTCCATTATTAGACAAATGGATAAAGAAGTTGTGGTACATAAATACAATGGAATATTATTCCACCATGAAAAGGAAGGAAATCTTGCCATTTGCAACACCATGGATGGGCCTAGATGGTATTATGCTAAGTTAAATAAGTCAAACAAAGACCATAACATTTCACTTACATGTAGACTCTAAAAAACAAAGTAAATAAAACAAACTCATAGATACAGAGAACAAATTGATGATTGTCAGAGAAAAGGGGAAGAGGGGGGTAGGTACTGGATGAAAAAGGATTAAGAAGTACAAATTACTAGTTTAAAAAATAGCCACATGGATGTAAAATACCACATAGAGAATATAGTCAATAATCTTAACTAATAAAAGCGTAATATTGAAATTAACCGTTTCTCTGGGATGGGGTAAGCCACGCCCACCAGCCAATCAGAGCTACTGTATGCAAATTAGCCCAGCCAACATGGAGGCCGCCACTCACGGACCTGAGTAAACGGCAGCTTTCATTGCAGCAGGAGTGAAACTGCGGCCCGCCCCCCTCATCCTCGCTCAAGCAAAGCACATGTTTGCAACAAAATATCATTCATAGAATCCTCCGGAGCTGAAGGAAACAGCAGGCCTGGCCTGACCACTAAGTAACATTGTCTCATTATAGAAGCTTGGGAGAAGCAGAGAGGAGGCTTCGTTAGTAGGCCGGCTTAAAGGCACAGTGTATCAATTATAGAAGATAAACAAACCCCAGAAACCTGTGTCCAGCCAGCCTTGCTGGGACATTGGGTCAATGGGAGCTGTGGGCAGCCTTAAAGCCTGAAAGCGCCAATGAGCTCATCACCCACGCTGGCCACAACTCAATGGGGTGAGGGACATTCCTGGGGGCTTGGCCAGCCTGGAGACAGCTATCAGCCCATCACCCAGGCTGGTCAGGCACGCCAGCAGGTGGACATCCCCAGAGGGGTCCCAGACTATGAGAGGGCACAGGCCGGGCTGAGGGACCTCCTGAGTGCACAGAATGGCTGCAGGGCGGAACAGTGCAGGACCCAGGACCGGTGAGTGGGAAAGAGGCGGCAGGGTTGGTGGCCTGCTTGGTGGCTCCCCAGGCCCTTTGTGGGGCACCAGGGAGTGGGAAAGAGGCGGTGGGGGCTGAGGGCCTGCTTGGCAGCTCTTCAAGCCCTTTGAGGGGCACCGGGGAGTGGGTAAGAGGTGACGGGGAGTCGGCGGCCTGCTTTGCGGCTGCCCAGGCCCTTTGCTGGGCATCAGGGAGTGGGAAAGAGGCAGTGGGGGTCGGGTCTGCTTGGCGGCTTCTCAGGCCCTTTGCGGGGCACCGGGGAGCGGGAAAGGAAGGCAGCAGAGGACGGGTGAGTGGGAAAGAGTCGGCAGCCTGCTTGGCGGCTCCCCAGGCCCTTTGGGGGACACTGGGGAGCGGGAAAGCAAGCTCTTGGGGGCTGGGGGCCTGCTTGGCAGCTCCCCAGGTCCCTTCCGGGGATCAGGGAGTAGGAAAAGTCTGGCCTGACCATGAGGCGGGGTTTTCCCTGCTTCCTGGTGGCTGGAGGAAGATGGGCAGTAGGCAAGCTTGGGAGGCAGGCAGCACCCAGCCCTGGCCACAGCTCAAAAAAGAGAACAACATGCAGGGGAGGGCAGGAGTCTGAGAGATCAACATAGAGGGGGTGCCTGCTCCAAGCCTGGGGACAGGCCCCCAGCAGGTAGACACACAAAGGAGGACTGCTCCGAGCCTCAGATGCGGCTGGGGGCAGGTCCCCAGTGGTGACACACACACACACACACACACACACACACAAAAGGTGCCTGGCAGACTGGGGCCATCATAGGACATCCACTGAGGGGTTCCAGACTGTGAGAGGGGGCAGGCTGGGCTGAGAGACCCCCCTTCCCCTCCCCATGCATGAATTTCATGCACCGAGCCCCTAGTATTTAATAACTATGTATGGTGTCTGATGGGTACTAGAATAGTTGGGGTAATCATTTCATAAGCTATATAAATGTCTAATTGCTATGTTGTACACCTGAAACTAATCTAATATTTTATGTTAAATGTAATTGAAATTTTTAAAAAATTATTCCAGTATCTGGATACTTCTGCTACTTAGGTGCCAAAGTGAACAATCTTTTATGGTTTATTTCATTTATGGCATAACTTGCTTTGGCATATTCTCTCAAACCCCCTGAACTTCAGGTCCTTCTATCTGTCTGGTCCTCCTTTTTTCCTTCCCTCATACCTTCCTCTCTCTCCTTTGGAAATAAACAAATAATTACATTATAATTCTTATTTCAAAATAGTTCCTGTAGCTTGAATCAGTACACTTGCATTGCCCAAAGAACTACTTATTTATAAGGTAGAGTTGAACCATTTCCATAACTGAGATCATATCAATCAAGAACGTATGCACATTACATTTGTGTGCCAACAAGAGCTGCCAAACCAGTCCTGAGTCTGCTATGCTCAGAAAGGCCTATCTGCAAGGCTAGCCTTGAATGGCATCTAGAAACCTGCCTAAAACTTCTCCTAAAGAGTGAGAGTGACTCCGTGTGCTTCAATTATACAAATGGTGTAGTTCTTGCCAACACCTGCTTTCCTTCTGGGTGTCTGGAATGTCAAGGACATCCTTCATGGGTGCCTCCATGAATAACCTCTAAAAATGACCCTAAATTCCTAACTTCAGTGTGCTCCCTGGTAGACATTTCCCACAAGCTGCCACAACTTGTTGCTGGGGAAAATTAAGTGCTTCCTGTGTGACTCCACTAAGAGAGGAAGTTTGCATCTGCTTTCCTTCTGCAAGGAATTGAATGTGTGTGTCCCTCCATAATTCATATATTAAAACCCTAATTATAAAGTTATGGTAATTGGAGGTAGAGTATTTGGGAGGTAATTAGGTCATTAGGGTGAAGCATGCATATGTGAGGCTAATGCCCTTATAAGAAGAGGCTAGAGAGTTAGCTAGCCCTCTTTCCACCATGCGAGGATACAATGAGATGCAGCACACAGCTTAGAAGAGAGCCCTCGCCAAAACCTGCCCAAGCACCTAACCTTAGACTTCTAGCTTCCAGAAGTCAATGATAGAAATGTCTATTGCTTCAGCTACTCAGTTTATGGTATTTGTTATAGTAACCCAAAATGGCTAAGACAGAAACTGGTACTGAGAAGTGGAAGTGCTGCGGCAACATCTACTTAATGTAGAAGCAGCTTTGGAACTGGGTGATGAGTAGAGGCTGGAAGAGTTTAGAGGCTACGTCTTTGGACATAAAACAGAATTTAGCAAATTTAAGAGTAGAACTCATACAAAGTATGCTCTCATACCACAGTGAAATTAAAGTAGGCATTAGAAAGAGCTCACTGGAAATTAAATAACATATAGATCAAAGAAGTCTCAAGAGAAATTTTAAAATATTTTAAACTACATGAAAATGAAAAAAACAACTTATCAAAATTCATGAGAGGCAGCAAAAGCAGTTCTTAGAAAGAAATTTGTATCACTGAACGCATATATTAGAAAAAAGATAAAATTAACAACTAAGCTTCTATCTCAGGATACTAAAGAAAGAAGAGCAAAGTAAGCCTAAAACAAGCAAATAAAATAAATAATAAAAATGAGAGCAGAAATAAATGAAATTGAACAGAAAATCAATAAAGAAAAATCAATAAAACCAAAACCTGGTTCTTTGTAAAAAACTAATAAAACTGGTAAACCTATAGCCAAGAATAAGAGTTAGAAGCACAAATTACTAATAACAGAAATGAAAGAGGGAACACCACTACTGATGTCATGGACATTAAAAGAATAATAAAGGAATTTTATGATGTCCCAAACTTTCACAAATTAAAAAGACCAGTTCCTTATAAAATGGAGACTACCCATACCCTCAAAAAGGAAAAGTAAATCATGTGAATAGGCCAATGTCTATTAAAGAAACTGAATCAATAATTAGTAACCTTCCAATATGAAAGCATGAGACCCAGTTTTCACCAGTGAATTCTACCACACATTTAATGGGAAAAGAACTATATAAATTCTCTCAAATATCTTCCAGAAAATAGAACCAGAGTACTTACTCGCTCATTCTATTAAGCCAACACTGCTTAAACTTCAAAATCCAATAAAGACATTAGAAGAAAAAAACTATAGGTCAACATCATTCATAAACATAGACAGAAAACTCCTCAACAAAAATATTAGCAAATTGAACCCAATAATGCATAAAAAGAATTATACACTATGACCAATGGAACTTATTCCAGGTATGCAAAGTTGGCTCAACATTTGAAAATCAATTAATGTATGCAACAAAACAAACTAAGGAATAAAAATATTATTATTATATCAGAAAAGCATTTAATGAAATTCAAATTCTATTATTTTTAGAAAACTAGTACTAAAGAGGAGAACTTCCTCAACTTAATAAAGAACATGTATTTTAAAAAATCTACAGGTAACTTAATGTTGAGAATCTAGGTACCTATGATAAAGAACAAGGCAAAAGATATCCTCTCACCCTATTGAAGATTATATAGGAAGTCCCAGCTAAAGCAATAACACAAGAAAAAGAAATAAATAGTATACAAATTGGAAGGAAGAAATAAAACTGTTATTTCTTCTTAGATGACATGATTGTCTATGAAGACAATCCCAAAGAATCAACAATTACTGCAAAGAACACCTAGAACCAGTATGCAATTATAATAAGGTTGCATGATACAAAGTTAACATACAAATGCCAATTCTTTTCTAATATATCACCAATGAACAATTGGAACTGGAAATGAAATGCATTAACATTACATTAACTCCTCCACAAAATAAAATATAACAAAATATGTACAGGATAAACATGAAGAACTCTAAAAAATTGACTAAAGGAAGCTGAGATTTAATAAATATATGGGGTATTTCATATATATGTATAGAAAAATTCAATATTGTTAAGATTTCAATTCTTCCCCATGTTATTTATAGTCAATGCAATCCCTTTCAAAATCCTAGCAAATTATTTTGTGGTTATCAACAAACTCATTCTAAAATGTATCTGGAAAGGCAAAAGGCCCAACCAAAACACTACTGAGGAAAAGCAGTCAGAACACTGACACTAAGAAGTTCAAGATGTACTATGATACAACATGGTACTGATGAAAGAATGGATAAATAGATGAATGGAACAGACTAAAGAGCCCACACATAGACCCACACAGAAACAGTCAACTGATCTTTGACAAAGGAGCAAAGGCAATTCAATGGAGAAAGAATATTCTTTTTTACAAATGGGTATTGAAATAATTGGACTTCCATATGTAAAAATAAATAAATAAATCTAGACATAGAACTTATACTTTCACATAAATTAACTCAAAATGGATTGCAGGCCTAAATGTAAAAGACAAAACTATAAAACTTATAGAGGATAACTGTACTGATGCCCAAGGACTATCACAACAGTGTCACAAACTGGGGAGCTTAAAAGGAAAAACAAAGCAAAATGGTAAGAAAACAACCTAATTTAAATATGACAGAGGAGCCTTGATTGCCATGAAAAGGCTGTTAGTAGAAATATGATCTTAAAGGGGATTCTCATGAGGGGGGCAGAAAGAAAATAGGGGAATTGTAGAAAAGGCATCTAGTTTTAAAAAATACATATTTAGTCAAGAACACAACACTGCTGTAACTATTAACCTTAAAAGTTCTTCTGGTGAGGCCTTACCAGAAAACTATGAACATATAGGACACTGAAAACAAGTGGCACAAGTCGCCTGACTCAGGTTCAATTATTGTGTGGAAGGTAAAACTCATAAGCAATAAACTTGGATAGTTAGCTGACAAGCAATTTTTAAGCCAAGTGTGGGAGATGCAGCCATGGTTTCTCCTTGCTGTTCAGAGTAAAATTCAGATGAAAAGGAAAAAATGAGGAAGAAATTGTTAGCAAAAGGATCCAGCACTTGATGATTTAGAAATCTCAATTTATTGTCAACCTAAGAAGCATCCAAACTTGTAAAGAATTAATTATAAGATTTGAGCCAAACTTAGGATACAGCCAGAAATAAAGATCTCAAAGGCTCTGGAGAATACCAGTTTTGCAGTTTCTTTATACATTTGGAATTAAGGTAGAAAGTGGGAGAAAGCAAGGTGGGAACCAGATTACAAGATACTTAACAATTGTATATGTTCTCTGGGGCATCTGAAAAAGACGTACTTCACAGGTGTGTTACCCTTGATGCACAAGAATAATGGACAGGGCTTGCTAAAGGCAAAGATAAACCTTTTTCTAAAGAATTTGTATGCCTGAGCATAATTACACACCAGGACCTTCCCAGTTAGGAATTCATGATCAGATTACCCTGTGAAGTTAGATTTAATAAAGCACTTTTTTTTCATCTACACTACCCAATACATCAGACTGAAAACATGACTAAAGATGTGGCTGGACAAACTTCCAACAGAGAGATAAGGTTGTGACTCCTGGATCCAGTCAGTCTTCTCAGCAGAAACTCTGCTAGCGCAGACTGAAACAAACAGAGTCAGGATGAAATGAAGGCAGACTATTATACTTTTGGTGTTACACACAGGAAACAGACTACCCAAAGAATGCTTCTGACCAGAGCATGGTCTGAGGTTAGGCTCACCTTCACTGAGGGCATTGCAGAGGACAGCAGGGCCTCCAGGGGCCCAGAGGGTGGACTGACCCAGAAAATTACTCTCAGGCCTTAAAACTTAATGAAATTTTCCCTGCTGTGTTTTGGACTTCATTTGGACCTGTAACACATTTTTCCTTTCAAATTCTCCCTTCTGGATTGGGAATGTCTATCCTATGCTTATACCACCCTTCTATTATGAAAGCAGATAAGTTGTTTTCTAGATTTCAGCATAAACAGATGGAGACAAATTTTGCCCCAAGATAGACCATAGTCAGGGGTTCACACCTGATTTAGGTGAATTAGGAAATGAGATTTGGGACATCTTAAGTTGATAATATTTTGAAAAGATTTTAAACTCTGAGATGATGATGGAACTACTCAAGTTTCCTGGAGAAGTTAAGATGAAGTGAAGGTATTTTGCACATGGTAAGGATATAGCCTTAGGGGGCAGGAGGGCAGACTGTGCTGGTTTTAATTGCATCAACCAATTAAAGTGTGCTGCCAAGAATTGCCAGCAACTACCAAAAGATACAAAGAGGCAAAAATTTGATGTAGTCCCATTCCTTTATTTCTTCTTTTGTTTCCCTGGCTTGAGGAGATATGTCAGAAAAAATATTAAGGAAACAATCAACAATATGAAAACAACCCACTGAATGTGAGAATATATTAGTCTATATGATACACTGGATAAAGGGTTAATAAATACCACATAAAATTCAACACCAAAATAACAAATAATCCAATTAAAAAATGGGCTCAGGCCTAGCAGCATGGTCCAGTGGTTGAGCACAGAGGACCAATGAACAAGACCATGGTTCAATTCCCAGTCAGGGCACATGCCCGGTTGCAGACTCGATCCCCAGTGTGGGGCACGCAGAAGGCAGCCAATCAATGATTTTCTCTCATCATTGATGTTTCTATCTCTCTATCCCTTTACCTTCTTCTCTGACATCAATAAAAATATATTTTTTTAAAAGAGCAAAGAGAACATACAGATGACCAATACACAAATGAAAATATGCTCAAAGTCACTAATCATCAGAGAAATGCAAATTAAAACCACAATGAGATATCACCTCATACCTGTCAGAATAGCTATTATCAATAAATCAACAAATAAATGGGCCAGGATGTGCAGGAAGGGAACCCTAGTGCACTGTTGGTGGAAATGCAGATTGATACAGCCACTATGGAAAACAGTATGGAAATTCCTCAAAAATATTAAAAAATGGAGCTGCATTGTGTCTTAGCAATTTCATTTCTGGGACTAAACGTGAAGAAGTCTGAAACACTGACTTGAAAGACTATATTTACCCTATGTTCATTGCAGTGTTATTTACAATAGCCAACATATGGAAGCAGCCTAAGTGCCCATCAATACATGAGTGGATTAAAAAACTGTGGTACAGAAATACAAAGGACTCTAAGAAAATACTGTGAACAACTATATGCCAACAACCTGGACAATGTGGATGAAATGGACAAATTCCTAGAAAAATATCATCTCTCAAAGTTGAATCAGGAAGAATCAGAAACCTGAACAGGCCAATAACTAAGGAAATAGAAGCAGTAATCAAAAATTCCTAGTAAACAGAAGCCTGGTCTGGATGGCTTCATAGGGGAGTTTTACCAAACACTCAAAGAACTAACACCTATACTTCTCAAACTATTCAAAAAAATCCAAGAGGAAGGAACACTGCCAAGCTCTTTTTATGAGGCCAGTATTACTCTAATTCCAAAGCCAGATAAATACACTATAACGAAAGACAATTACAGGCCAATATCCTAGATGAACATAGATGCTAAAATACTCAACAAAATATTAGCAAATCCAGAAATATATTAAAAACATCATGACCAAGTGGGATTTATTCCAGAGATGAAAAGCTAGTACAATATTTGCAAATCAATAAACCTAAATCACCTAAAAACGCAAATCACCTAAAAAAAAAAACTGAAAGATAAAAACCACATGATTATATCAATAGGTGCAGAAAAAGCATTCAGCAAAATCCAACACCCATTTTTTATAAAAATTTCACAGCAAAGTGGGAATAGAGAAAGCATATCTCAACAAAATAAATGCCATATGTGACAAATCTACAGCCAGCATCATACTCAATAGGCAAAAACTAAAACCATCTCCTCTAAGAACAGGAACAAGGTAGGGATGATCACTTTCACCACTCTTATCCAAAAGAGTACTGAAAGTCCTAGCCATAGCAATCAGACAAGAAGAAATAAAAGGCATTCAAATTGGAAAGGAGGAAGTAAAATTGTCATTAGTCACAGATGACATGATATTGTACATAGAAAATCCTACAGACTTCAACAAAAAACTACTAGATTTAATAAATAAATTTGGCAATGTAGCAGGACACAAAATCAACACCCAAAATTTGAAGTCTTTTTTTATACACCAATAATGAATTCTCAGAAAAAAACTAAATGAGAAATCTCATTTACCATTGCAACAAAAAAATAAGAAACTTAGGAATAAACTTAACCAAAGAGGTAAAAGACTGGTTTTTGGAAAACTAAAGACATCGAAAAAAGTGATAGAGGAAGATATAAACACGTGGAAGAATATACCGTGTTCATGGACTGGTAGAATCAACATCATTAATATGTTCATACTACCCAAGGCAATCTGCAGATTCAATGCAAACCCTATTAAAATACCAAAAGCATATTTTACAGATCTAGAACAAATACTCCAAAAATTTATATGGACTAAAAAAAAGACCCTGAATAGCTGCAGCAAGCTTGAGAAAGAAGAAAGTTGGAGAAATCATAATACCAGACATCAAGTTATACTACAAAGCGACCATAATGAAAACAGCCTGGTACTGGCACAAGAACAAGCACATACATCAATGCAACAGAACAGAGACCCCAGAAATTGAGTAAGGCCGTTTTACTCAACTAATATTTGACAAAGAAGGCAAGAGCATATAATGGAGTCAAGACAGTCTCTTCAATAAATGGTGCTGTGAAAATTGGACAGATACATGCAAAAAAATGAAACTAGACCACCAACTTACACCATACATAAGAATAAACTTAAACTGAATAAAAGACTTAAATGTAATTCAGTGAACCATAAAAATCCTAGAAGCAACCATAGGCAGCAAAATCTCACACATCTCTCATAGCAATATGTTTACAGATACATCTCCTTGGGTAAAGGAAACTAAGGAGAAAATAAACAAATGGTACTACATCAAAATAAAAAGCTTCTGCACAGCAAAAGAAATTATCAACAAAATGAAAAGGGAGTCCACTGTATGAGCGAACATATTTGCCAATGATACATCTGATAAAGGTTCAATATCCAAAATATATATGAACTCACACAAATTAACAAAAGGAAGACAAACAATCCAATTTAAAAAGGGGCAAGTGACCTAAATAGACACTTCTCCAAAGAGGAAAAACAGATGGTCCAGAGACATATGAAAAAATGTTCAGAGTCATTATCATCAGAGAGATGCAAATTAAAATGACCCTGAGTGCTAGGGCTGGCAAGCAGACCCTGAGCAATGGATGAATGGATTACTACAACACAACTTTTGCTGTGAAAGAGGGCTAAGGTACTGCCTGGCTAAAGGAACCAAACAGCCTCAATTACCTGCCTCATTAGGCTTTTATTGTAGCAGCTTTGAGATAAAGCTTCTTTTTTTAGATACAATCAGTAGGGTAAAAAATATTGGGAGGACAGGTGTGTTTGTAGTATCCTTTAAGCAAGGACACCCAAAGATTAAGCATAAGGATTCCAGTAAACACTTGGGGGTTTGCACATGCACAGACTTGTTTGGAAAGGTCAAAGAATAATTAGGAGCACTCCCCTAAGTCAGTATTCCTATAAACAATGTGGGCAGCCTTCTGCACACTTCCCTTTTCTCAGAATGTCCTCTTTACAAAATTTCCAACCAAGTCTCATGCTTCCCCACAACTGAGGTATCACATCACACCTATCAAATGGCTTCCATCAACAAATCAACAAATGACAAGAGTGAGGATGTGGAGAAAAGGGAATCCTACTATATTGCTGGTGGGAATGCAGACTGGTGCAGACACTGTGGAAAACAATATGGAGTTTCCTCAAAAAAACTAAATATGAAACTGCCATTTGACCCAGTGATCCCATTTCTAGGAATATATCCTAAGAAAACAGAAACACCAATCAGAAAGAATGTATGCACCCCTATGTTCATAGCAGCACAGTTTACAATAGCTAAGATCTGGAAATAGCCCAAGTGTCCATCAGTAGATGAGCAGATGAAAAAGCTATGGTACATGTACACCATGGAATACTAAGCAGCAGCAAAAAAGAACAACCTCTTACCCTTTGAGACAGCATGGAAGGACCTGGAGATATCATGCTAAGTGAAATAAGTCAGTCAGAGAAAGACTAAGTACCACATGATCTCACTCATATGTGGAATCTAATGAATGAAACAGATCCAGAGGCATAGAAGGAGAGAACAGAGTGCAGGATCTCAGAGGGAAGCAGGAGAGGATGGGTGGGTAGGAGGTAATAAACCAAAGACCTTGTGTATATATATGCATAACCCATGGACGCGAACAATTAGGTGGTGAAAGCCTGGGGCAGGAGATGACGGTGGGCTGGAGGGGGTGAGTGGGGGAAATAGGGGACATATGTAATACTTTCAACAATAAAGATTAAAATTTAAAATAAAGCTGTGGTACATTTACAAAATGAAATACTACTCTGTCTTAAAAAAATAAATCTTACCTTTTATAACAGTATAGGTTACTCCTAGAGGGTAGCTATTACTTTAAGTGCATTAAGCCAGTCAGAGAAAGACAAATACTATATGATTTCACTTATATGTGGAATCTAATGAACAAAATAAACAAACAAAATAGAAACAGACTCATAAATACAGAGAGCAGACTGCGAGCTGACAGAGGGGAGAGGCTGTGGGCTGGATGAAATAGGTGATGGGATTAAGAAAAAACCCTCATAGTCCTGACCGGTTTGGTTCAGTGGATAGAGCATCAGCCTGCAGACTGAAAGGTCCCAGGTTCGATTCCAGTCAAGGCCATGTACCTTGGTTGTGGGCACATCCTCAGTGGGAGGTGTGCAGGAAGCAGCTGATTGACATTTCTCTCTCATCGATGTTTCTAACTTTCTATCCCTCTCCCTTCCTCTCTGTAAAAAAATCAATAAAATACATTTTAAAAAATAAGAAAAGAAAAAACACTCATAGACACAGACAGCAGTATGTTGATTATCAGAAAGAAAGGGGGCTTAAGGCAGATAGCAATGGGAGATAAATGGTGGTGAAAGGAGACTTGACCTTGGGCAGTGAACACAAATACAATGTACAGACGATGTATTACAGAACTGCACATTAGAAACCTATATAATCTTATCCATCAATGTCACCTCAATAAATTCAGAAGGGTCCTCCCCTGGCGCCTTCAGAGAGAGCATGGCCCTGCTAACACCTTGGCTTCAGACTTGAAGCTTTCAGAACTGTGAGAGAACACATTTCTTCAGACACTAAGAGCACAAGCCACAAAGGAAAAAACTGATAAATTAGAATAAAAAATTACAAGTTTCTGCTCTTTAAATGACACCATTAAGAAAATACAAAAACAGCCCTGGCTGATGTGGCTCCGTGGGTTGGGTCTTGTCCTGTGCACCGAAAGGTGGCAAGGTTTGATTTCCAGGTTTCGAGCTCAGTCTCACCAGGCATCAAATCAACGTTTCTCTTTCCCTCTCCTTTCCTCTCTCTAAATATTAATAAAAATATTAAAAACAGAAAATACAAAGACGAACCACAGTATCTAAAAACAGACTTGTATCCAAACATACGAAGATTTTTGTAACTAAAAAAGAAGACAACCCAAGTTTTTTAAATGGGCAAAAATTTGAACAGATACTTCACCAAAGAAATACAAATAGTAACATATGAGAAGATACTCAACACCACTGGTCAATAAAAACCAGTAAGATACCACTATGTACCTGCTAAAATGAAACACACAAATAATACACAGCAGTTCTGGTAAGGTAATGGAACAGTTGGAACCCTCATGCATTGATGTTACATTTGTTCTACTCATTGCCTACTTTATTTTTTTATCGTTATTGCTGAAAGTATTACATACATCCCCTTTGTTCCCCCAGTGACTACTTCTAGCCCAGCCCACTCATCCCAGGCCTTCACCACCCTATTGTCTGTGTTCATCGGTTGTGCATATATGCATACAAGTTCTTTGGTGGATCACTCTCCACGCACCCACCTCCCCCCACCTAGCCTCTGAGATTCCACGGTCTCTTCTATGCTTCTATTCCTCTGGATCTATTTTGTTCATCAGTTTATTTTGTTCATTAGATTCCACATATGTGTGATATCATGTGATACTTCTTTCTCTGACTGGCTCATTTCGCTTAGCATAATACCCTCCCGGTGCCTCCATGCTGTCTCACAGGGTAAGAGATCCTTTTTTCGTTTGTTTACTGCTGCATAATATCCCATGGTATAAATGAACCACCGATCTTTTATCCCCTCAAGTACTGATGAGCACTTGGGCTATTTCCAGGTCTTAGCTATTATAAACTGTGCTGCTATGAACATAGCATTCTTTCTGATTGGTGTTTCTGGTTTCTTAGTATATATTCCTAGAAGTGGGATCACTGGGTCAAATGGGCATTCTATATATAATTTTTTGAGGAAACTCCATACTGTTTTCTACAGTGTCTGCACCAGTCTGCATTCCAAAAAGCGGTGTACTAGGGTTCCCTTTTCTCCACATCTTCACCAGCACTTGTCATTTGTTGATTTGTTGATGGTAGCCATTCTGACAGGTGTGACACCTATCTGTTTGCATCTCTCTGGTGATCAGTGACTGAGCATTTTTTCATATGTCTCTTAGCCATCTTTATGTATACTTTGGAGAAGTGTCTATGCGGGTCCTTTGCCAACTATCAGATTATCTGTCTTAAATTGTATGATACACACACACACACACACACACACACATATACTAGGGGCCTGGTGCACGAAATTTGTGCACGGGTAGGTGGGGGAGGGGGAGGGCAGGCGGGGAGGTCCCTCACCCAGACTTGTACTTTATCCAATTTGGGAGCCCTCAGGAGATGTGCTACTCATGGCTTGGACCCACTCCACACGGTTCTCTGCTCTCTGCTGGGCCTGTCTGCTCCACACCATGGGAATGGGCAATCAAGCGCTGCTGGGTGCCCCCTCATGCCCTCGTCCACAGCCACCGCCCCAGCTGGGCCTAGGCCAAGGCGATGGCTGGGGGTTTCCTGATGGGTCTGGCTTGCCACACCCTTTCGTCTCCTCGTCCACAGCCGCCATCCCCATCACTGGCTCCCCCTCCTCCACAGCCAGGCCCAGCAGGCCTTGCTGAGCGCTGCCTGCGGCCCCTGCTTGTCTGTTCAGGGTCATCGTAGTGCAGAGCCTGCTAGGTGCTGCCTGAGGTCTGATTGCCTGCTGGGCTCCCATTGCCAGGGTAATGCTGCCAGAGTCCTGCACCACTGCTATGGGCGCTGCCACTTTTGTCTCAGGTTAATTTGCATATTACTCTTTTATTAGATAGGAGAGATATATATGAGTAATATGCAAATTGACCATCACCCGGACACCTAAGCCACGCCCACCATCCAAGCCACACCTCCCAGCCAATCAGAGCAGCTGTATGCAAATTAACCCAGCCAAGATGGAGGCTGGCAGGGCAGCTCTGCACTGGGAGCCTCCATGGCTGGCTCAGCTGTGCTGGGTGTGTCAGCTCAGTGGGCTGTGGGCAGTCTGAAAATGGCCCTCAGCCCCTCACCCAAGCTGGTCAGGCACGTCAGCAGGTGGACATTCCCCCCCGAGGTGTCCCAGACTGCAAGAGGGCACAGGCCGGGCTAAGGGACCCCCCTCCCCCGAGTGCACAAATTTTTGTGCACCGGGCCCCTAGTAATATATAAAACCTTTATCAGGTGTATCACTGCTAAATATGTTCTCCCATATAGTGGGCTCCCTTTTGTTTTGTTGATGGTTTCTTTTGCTGGAAAGAAACTTTTTATTTTGATGTACTCACATTTGTTTATTTTCTCCTTAGTTTCTTTTGCCCTAGGAGATGTATCTGTAAACATATTGCTATGAGATGTGTGAGATTTTGCTGTCCATGCTTGCTTCTAGGACTTTTATGGTTTACTGAATTACATTTAAGTCTTTTATCCAATTTAAGTTTATTTTTGTGTATGGTGTAAGTTGGTGGTCTAGTTTCATTTTTTTCATGTATCTGTCCAATTTTCACAATACTATTTAGTAAAGAAACTGTTTTGACTTCATTTTATTTTTCTTGACTCCTTAGTCAAATATTGAGCATAATAGCTTGGGTCAATTTCTGGGGTCTCTGTTCTGTTGCATTGATGTATGTGCCTGTTCTTGTGCCAGTACCAGGCTGTTTTCATTATGGCGGCTTTGTAGTATAACTTGATATCTGGTATTGTTATTGCTCCAACGTTGTTCTCCTTTCTTAAGCTTACTGCAGCTATGAGGGGTCTTTTTTAGAACATATACTAGTAAATCTGTGGAGTATTTGTTCTAGATCTGTGAAAAATGCTATTGGTATTTTAATAGGGTTTGCATTGACTCTCTAGAATGCCTTTGGCTGTACAAACATATTAATGATGTTGGTGCTACTGATCGATGAACACATTATATTCTTCCGCTTATTTATATCTTTTATCTCTTTTTTCCAATGTCTTTAACTTTCCAAGCACAAGTCTTTTACCTCCTTGGTTAAATTTATTCCTAAGTTTCTTAATTTTTTGTTACAATGGTAAATGAGATTTTTTGTTTAGTTTCTGAGAATTCATTATTGGTGCATAAAAAAAATCATCAATTATGGGTGTTCATGTTGTATTCTGGTACACTGTCAAATGCCAAATTCAATTCTAGTAGTTTTTTGGTGAAGTCTTTAGGGTTTACTATGTATGATATCATGTCATCTGTGAATATTGACAATCTTACTTCTTTCCAATTTGAATGCCTTTTATTTCTTCTTCTTGTCCGATCACTATGGCTAGGACTTTCAGTACCATATCAAACAGGAGTGGTGCAAGCGGGCATCCCTGTCTTATTCCTGTTCTTAGGGGAAATTAATTTATTTTTTCCCATTGAGTATGATGTTGGCTGTAGGTTTATCATATTAGGCTTTTATTATGTTGAGATATGATCCCTCTATTCCCACTTTGCTAAGAGTTTTTATCAAGAAAGGGTGTTCGATTTTGTCAAATGCTTCTTCTGCATTAATTGATATGATTATGTGATTTTTGTCTCTCAATTTGTATCACATTTATTGATTTGCAGTTATTGTACCAGCCTTGCCTTCCTGGAATAAACCCTACTTGTCATAGTGTATGATCTTTTCAATTTATTGCTGGATTTTATTTGCTACTATTTTGTTGAATATTTTAGTATCTATGTTCATCAGGAATATTGGCCAGTAATTCTTTCTTTGTGGTATCTTTATCAGGTTTTGGAATTAGAGTAATTGCTCCCGTTAGTATTATGAAGTGGTCTTCCTTATCTCTTGTTATGGCCTTCACTTTCAGGTCTAATTTCCCTGATATAAGTATTATTATGTCAGTTTGTTGCTGTTGTTGTTTTTGTTTTGTTTTTGTTTTGTTTTTTGCATTTCCAATCACCTGAAAAAAAATTTTCCATCCCTTCACTATCAGTCTGTGTGAATCCTTTGTTCTCAGATTAGTCTCTTGTAGACAGCAAATATATGAGTTGTGTTTTCTTATCCATTCAGCTACTCTATGTCTTTTGATTGGAGCATTTCATCCATTTACATTTAAGGTTATTATTGATAGGTACTTGTCACAATTTTTTATTCTTTATGCCTGTGTTCCAACTTCCCTTCCTGTTTCTTCTTTTTAAAGCAGTCCCTTTAGCATTTTTTGCATTGCTGGTTTGGTGGTACTAAATTCTGTTAGTGCTTTTTTGTCTGGGAAGCTCCTGATTTCACCTTCAATTTTGAATGATAGCCTTGCTGGGTGTAGTATTCTTGGATTCCAACCCTTGCTTTGCATCACTTTGTATGTTTCATTCCATTCCCTTCTGCCTGATGTGATTCTGTTGAGAAATCAGTTAATAGTCTAATGGGAAGTCCCTTGTAGGTAACTTTCTGTCTCTGTCAGCTTTTAAGATTCTTCCTTTGTCATTAGTGTTTCCCAATTTAATTATGATGTGTCTTGGTGTCAGTTTTTTGAGTTTATCTTGTTTGGGAATCTGAGCTTCTTGGACTTGTGTGAGTTGTTTCTTCCCAATATCAAGGAAGTTTTCTGTCATTATTTCTTCAAACAGGTTTTCTATTCCTTGCTCAGTTTCCTCTCTTTCTGGAACCCCAATTATGCAAATGTCATTTCATTTTGTGTTGTCCCAAAGCTCCCTTAGGCTCTTGTCCTGTTTTTTAGGTGTTTTTCTTTTTTCCAGTTGCTGCTCTGCTTGAATGTTTTTTCTTATTTTGTCTTCTAGCTCAATGAAGTCTGAGTTGTTAACTGCACCGAAAAGCATATTGTTATGTTTGCTTCCATCAGAGAGATAATAAAATCAAAGGAAACAAAGCTGATGCCTGAGTTTGGAGCATTAGCCAAATGCCCTTCAATTTTTAAATCCACTCTAGACACAGTCACAGGATACATCCTATCTAATAAAGAGAGGATATGCTAATTGACCCTCACACCATTGCAAAGATGGCAGTGCCCACAGCCAATAAGAAGGGAATATGCTAATTGACTGCCACCTTCTCAAATATGGCAGCGCCTACAGCCAATAAGGAGGAAATATGCTAACTGACTGCCCTGCCCTCAAAGATGGTGGTGCCCATAGCCAATAAGGATGGAATAGGCTAATTGACTGCCCTGCAGCCACAAGATGGCTGGCAGGGGAGGGCAGTTATTGGTGATCGGGCCAGCAGGGGAGAGCAGTTAGGAGTGATCAGGCCAACAGGGGAGGGTAGTTGGAGGCGACAAGGCTGGCAGTGGGGGACAGTAGGGAGTGGAACAAGCTTGCAGGGGAGGGCAGTTTGGGGTGACCAGGCTGGCAGGGGAGGGTAGTTAGGGGTGACTGGGCCAGCAGGGGAGGGCAGTTGTGGGTGACCAGGCCAGCAGGCGAGGGCAGTTGGGGGCAATTGGGCTAGCAGGGAAGCAGTTAGGTGTCAATCAGGCTGGCAGGGTAGTGGTTAGGGGGTGATCAGGCTGGCAGACAGAAGCGGTTAGGGGCAATCAGGCAGGCAGGCAGGTGAGTGGTTGGGAACCAGAAGTCCCAGATTGTGAAAGGGATGTCCAAGTGCCAATTTAGGCCTGATCCCTGGGAGTCAGACATCCCCCTAGGGGACCCAGATTAGAGAGGGTGAAGGCTGGGCTGAGGGACACCCTCTCAGTGCATGAATTTTGTGCACCAGGCCTCTAGTCCTATATAATAAAAGGGTAATAAGCAAATAGACCAAACAGCAGAATGACTTGTGGCCACTTGCCTGGCCCAGCCCTGGCCCCATCACCCACCTCCCTGATTGGGGGAAGGGGCAGCTGGCAAACTTCCCGGGGCCCTTTGCCCCAGCCAGCCTATCTCTGACAGCCCTCATCAGCTGGATCCCACCAGTGCACGAATTCGTGCATTGGAGCACTAGTTAATTATAAGAAAGTCAATCAATCAGCACACATACCACCAGGGTTGCAGGAGCAGGCAAATGATAATAGCAGCATTTAAACAAAAAGGCTTATTACATGCATTAAGTCATGTGGTCCTTCTGGCAGGACTATTATTATTCCCATTTCATGGATAAAGAAACAAAGGTTAAATTTGCTCCTAGTCACGTAACTAGTAAGTGGCAGCATTTTACTGCATCACAATGTAGATAAGTGATGGCCAAGTAGTCATTTTTCAAAAATTAAAGTCTGTAGCAGAAAAAGGAGATCAAATTATCTGTACCTTGGATGAGTTACTTAACTTCTCTGAACCTATTTTTGCATCTGCAGTTTAGATATAATAATAGTACTCACCTCACAGAATCAAGGTCCCAAGATTATATATATGATGTGCTTAGAACAGTGCTTGGAACTTTTAAGAGTTGTCAATATCAGCCACTACCATTATTTGTACAGTTACCTTAATACATCCTAAGTGGTCAGGGAGAAATGACAAACTATTAAAATGCAAATCGTCCTGGTGATCTTACACTCCCAGTACATCAGATCCAATATGAAATACCTAATAAAAGGTTTTCACACACTCCATACACTCTCAGTACATCAGATCCAATATGAAATACCTAATAAAAGGTTTTCACAAAAACTTACGCACTGCCATTGTGACAAATCTGCAGTGCATCCAGTCCAAGACTATGAATTAGTCCAACAATGGAGAGCTCTATTTTGCTTATTTTTAGCAAACATCCTCAATTTTCAAGCTATATAAATGCAACTTCATAAGAAGTCAGACTCCAAGAAGCTGCAAACTGCAGTGGTCTCTAGTTTGGCTGGAAAACATGTGACAGAAGATCCCATCAGATTATAAATGTCATCCCTCCTCAGTCCCATTTATATAAACAAAAGAAAAAATGAGGACTCAAACAAAAATATGTAACATTCATCCTATACTTCTCACTGTATTATCTCATTTAATCCTCACAGCACCCTTCCAGGATTGAACATTCCCACAGAAAACCACACAACCACCAATGGTTAATCTTACTTTAAATTCATGACTATACATCTCAAACAGGTACTCAACATTGCCTAACAATCCAATTCCATTTCCCTGGTTAGTTCACTTTCCCACTCTCCAGAAAAATTGTGTCATTCGTCTCTCCTCCAAGTTCGAACATCTCTTCCCCTCTCTTCTGCTGCCTTACTGTTAGCCAATGACTGCCTTCACAGACCTTGCTTGTTTGTACACTACTTGCATCTGCACCCATTATCTTGGTGCCCACTCCAGTTAGTGTAAAATATGTTTCTGCTCATTTCAAAGCCAACTGTTCACCTGCTCTATGATTTCTCAGGTATTCAAGGAGCCTACGAAGGCCGCAACTAGGCCGGGTCATGGCTTCTTACCGATCACACCAGCTCCAGGCCCTTCAGCGAGAGTTCACGGCCCCTCGGAGCCACACAACCAGTTTCCCATCCGTCCTGACCTGACGGGCGCACAGGAGCAGTGCATCCCAGGGCAGGCGCTGTCCCACCCGCCCTCGGCCGAGGGCCTGCCGGACAAGCCCAGGACGGCCTCCTGGGGCGGGGGAGCCCTGCTCCATCAATGGCAGCTCCCACCCGGGCCCCTGGTGGGCCAGACTGCGCCCCCTCCTGACGCAGAGCAGCGGGCCTTCGTGCTCCTCTCCGCCCAAACGATGTGCCAACTCTCCTCACCTGGCCCCAACTGCCTCGCCTGCCCCCAAGACGCCCAGCCAGTTGGGTTCTCGCGCGGGAGCCCACATCTCGCGGGATCGGAGCAGTCCAATCCTAGCTGTGCCGCGAGCCTGCGCCCAGAGCCTCCCCTCGGCCTCCGCTGACCTGGCCAGGCCAGAGCCCGCGGCGCGCCCCCTGCTGGCCCTCTCGGGCATTGCAGCGCCCGGAACACTTCCTTAGCCGGGGTGGTCCCGGTTCACACCTGTCCTGAGCCCTCAGGGGGGCAGGCTGTGAGGTCGGTTTGGCATGTGGGAGCGGGGCAAGTGGAGTGTTCAGGCGCTTTGGACGAAGATTATTGCAGGACTCACTCGCCTGAACCAGAAGCTGGGGTCGGTTTGCTACCAGATTTGCCGAGAGTTGCAGCTGGAGTGGTCAGTGGAGGGTGATGCAGGTGCAGACATCCCTTCCGCGCTCCGTTGGGTCCTGAGCAAAGCCCTCTGGCGGCCCCCGTGGAGGCCTGACAAGGTTGCCTGACTTCGCCCGTGGCATTCATGTGGGTCCCAACAGAAAACCGTATCCTGAGCTGAACTGCGCTGAGCAACAACAGGGCCACCTCTGTCCCGGCCTGCAGGGAGCAGCCTCCTGCTGTGAGTCGCCTTCCACCTGGGAGGCGCCTTCCACCTGGGGCGCCGCCTTCCCTCCCGAAGGGACCCTCCTGAGGCACCCTCCCACCTTCCCCAGGCACCCTCCCATGGCGCCCTCCAGTGATTGGCACCCAGGTGCCAGCATGGGGCTCCGCGTAAAGACAGACTCGGGTGGGCCTTCCAGGGCTGCAGGTGGTCACCACTTCACAGATGTGAGCAGCACGGTGGCATCTGCCTATTAGGCCACAGCTGTACCCCACGCGGATGGCAGCGGGGAACAGGGCAATTCCCGAGCACCTCAGGACACCGGTGAATGGGGGCAAGTGAGCACTGGGTGGGGGTGGACCCTGAGGTCTTCTCCTCCCCTCCTAACATCCTGCTCGCCCACAGTACTCCGAGAAGCCACTGCACCAGATGATTCTTTTTGGCTGTTTCACTTTTTATTAGAGAAAAAAAATCAAAGAACCATTGATGATTCTCACCATTGATGTTTCTGTCTCTCTCTCCCTCTCCCTTCCTCTCTCTGAAATCAGTAAAAACATAATACAAAGAAGCAGAGGCCAGAAGACCAGATTGCTAATGCTTCCTTTCCTCTTGGCTCAGCAATCAATCACACAGGACATTCTACTACACAACTGCAGCCCCCCGTCCTCCGTGCAGGCCTGGCCCCACTCTGGTCCCAGTCCAGGCCTCAGCTCCGCCTCTCCCAGTCCATTCCTCCAGGTCCCTTTTCTAGCCTGGCACGAAGCCTCCTGGTTTTGCCCTTTCTGCTGCCCCCTGCCCCCCCCCCTCCCACCAGATACCATTTCTGAATGTCCTGCGTGGCCCCGGGCTCACTGAAGATCCCCAGAGAAGCTCAAATGGGGGAGCAGCAGTGACCGGCACAGAGAGGCAGTGCTGACGGCAGACTGTCACGGTCTGCATCTCCGCCCCTGGTCTGGGCATCCAGACTCCTTCTGGGATGGACGCTGGAGACCGGGCAAATGTCTGCTCTCTGCTCCTCTCAAGTGTGAGAATTTACTACCAAAATGACCCCTCATACCAAGCCATGGGTCTCTGGGCACAATCAGAGAGGACCCCATGCTCGAGGGGCCCCCAGACAGTCTCCAAGGCCCATGACTCAAGTTCAGGGTTTTTTAACCTGACATGGGGCTAGAGAAGGGCAGATAACTAAGAATAAGAAACAGGGACAGAGAAAAACGTCTCCACAGACTTCACTGTGGTACAGGCCTCAGCTTTGCAGTCCAGTTTATTTTTATATATTTTATTTTTTTAATCCTCCCCCAAAGATATGTTTATTGATATTAGAGAGAGAGAGAGCAAAAGAAGGAGGGATAGAGAAAGAGAGAGAGAGGCATCCATGTGAGAGGAAAACAATGGGTTGCCTCCCATATGTGCTCCAACCAGGGATCAAACCTGCAACCTAGGAATGTGCCCTGACCAGGAATCGAACCCACAACCTTTTTGTGTAAGGGTGATGCTCCAGCCAACTAAGCCACCTGGCTAGGGCCCTCGGTTTATTTTTGGATGATGTTCTTCATGCCCCCCCCGCCCCCAACGCAACAACCCTGAGTCTATGAGGACCGTGGACTTGGGAGAAGCTGTGGGGTATGTTCTGTGTGTTTCTCTGTTCAGCTTTGAGAGACTTCACATTAGAGACTATAAAAATCCACTGTGGCGAGGACAATGCCAATAAGATGCTGGAACTATTTTATTCAAAGGGCGGAAGCACATGCACTGACCTTGCAGTGAATTCTGGCTGCCTAGTCCCTGACCCTCATGCCATCACAAAGATGGTGACGCCCACAGCCAGTAAGGAGGGAATATGCTAATTGACTTCCCCGCCCTCAAAGATGGTAGCACCCAGTCCCCTCAGCCCTTTCAGAGTGGCAGGTGCTCAACAAGGCCTGGCCTGCCCCAGACGGGCCTGGCCACTCCGCGTGCCTGCCTCCGGAGTCTCCCAGTTCCTCAGCCTCCCAGGGCTGCCCGAGGCACAGGCAAACCTTGGACTGTGGCTACCCAGCTGCCTGGGGCTGCCCAAGGCTCAGGTAACCAGGGATGGCCAAGACTTGTGCTGCCAGCAGGGGCAGCAAGCAGAGATATGATGTGGTCTCACCTTCCCCTGATCGCAGGGTCGCCTCCCGCCCCTGAGGGCTCCCAGACGGTGAGAGGGGGCAGGCTGGGCTGAGGGACCACCCCTCCAGTGCATGAATTTTCATGCACTGGGCCTCTAGTGTTTCCATATATCTCTTGGCCTTCTGTATGTCCATTTTGGAGACGTGTCTGTTTAGATCCTTTGTCCATTTCTATTGTTTTACTTATACTCATGTGTGTGTGAGTGTGTGTGTGTGTGCATATTAATTTCTATGCAGTTTTATCATCTGGGCAGGTCTATGTCTCCACCACCACTGTCAAGACACACCAGGATCCCTCCCAGTGCCCTGTTACAGCCACACCCACTTCCCTCTGACCCTGCTGCCCTGCTCCCTCCTGAACCTACAATAACCACAGATCTACTCTCCATTTCCATAATTTGTTACTTTAAGAAGATCATATAAATGGAATCATACTGTACAAATGTGTGGAATTGGCTTTTTCAACCTCATTCTCTGCACATCCATCCAAGTGTGTCCCTTTAGTTCACTTCTTTTCGTATGAATGTACCACAGTTCATTTAACCACTCCCCTGGTTGAAGGCATCAGGATTGCTTCCAGTTTCTAGGTACTGCAAATAAAGCTGCTGCAAACATTCATGTACAGGTTTTTGTGTTAAACATGTTTGCCATTTCTCTGAGGTAAATGCCTCATATGCAATTTCTGGGTCTTAGGATAACTGTATGTTCGCATTTTTTAATGAAAAAAAAAAAAAACACGTTTCTGGGGTGCCTGACCATTTTACATTGCCGCCAGTAATGAATGAGGGACCCCCTTCATCCTCACCAGCATTTGGTATTGTCACTATATTTTTATTTGACCATTCTTATATATATCTAGAGAAATCTTATAAAGTTTTGAGTTTGCAATTCTCTACTAACTGATGAAGTTGAACATCTTTTCATACTCTTATTTGCCATCTGCTTATCATCCACAGTGAAATGCCTATTACCTATTTTCTAATTGAATTTTTTTTGTTTTTTACTGTTTAGTTTTAAAAGTTCTTTATATATTCCAGATACTGTTCCTTTGTTGGATATGGGGAAAGACCTATTTATCCTTTTCTTTTTTTTTTTTTTAATGGATCATGCTTTGGATGTCGAGCCTAAGAGCTCTTTGCCTTGCCATAAATCCCAAATATTTTTTCTAAAAATCATATAATTTTATATTGATCTTTAAATATGTTGTCCAGTTGGAGTTCAATTTTGTACAAGATGTGAAGTTTATGTCAATGTTCTTTTTTTTGGCTATGGATATCCAATTGTTCTAGCACTATTTCTTAAAAGACAAATTTTTATTAATTTAAAAAAATTAAATTTCTTCTGTGCCTTTGTCAAAGATCAGTAGGAAATATCTGTGTAGGTCTATTTCCAGGTTTTTTATTCTATTCCATTGATCTATATGTCTGTCCATCTGCTTATACTATAATGTTTTGAGTGCATTTGCTATATAATAAGACTTAATATAAGGTACAGTGATTCTTCCCACTTTATTCTACTACTAGAGGCCTGGTGCATGAAATTCATGCATGGGAGGTGGGTCCTTCAGCCCGACCTGCACCCTCTCCAATCTGGGAGCCCTCAGGGGAGCCCTCTCCAGTCCCTGAGCCATGACGGCTTAGGCCCACTCCCCGTGGTTCTCTAATCTCTGTGGGACCTGGCTGCTCTGCACCTGCTGCCCAAAGGGTCTCAGTGGCCCAGAGGCCCTCCATGGGCAGGGCGGGATGCTCGCTTTGTCACCACAGCGACAAAACAAGCATTCCACCAGGCCGTTCACCTTGCCCTCTCTCAGTAGCCACTCCTCCCTACCCCAGGACTAGGGGACTCCAGTGGGACTGAGGGGACTGAGCACCGCCATCTTGTGGCTATGAGCACCACCATCTTTGTGATGGAGTGACAGTTAATTTGCATATTACCCTTTTATTAGATAGGATTTCAAGATATTTTTGTAATCTAAGGCTGTGCCTTTTCCTATAAATTTCAGGACATATTGTTTGTTTCTATGATGTAAATTATGTTAAAAACATAAAATAAAATATATAAAATGAATTTTGGAATAAGCATGTCTCTTTTTACAAAATATCTTGCTGGGAATTTGATAGGAATTGCACTAGGCCTCTAACTTAATCTTTGCTGTATTCAATTGAAAAGCCCACTCTTGCTTTAAAACTTAGTGGTAAACATACCTATGTTTGAGCAACCTTATACAAATGGTGTGCTGGCACATAATGAAAGCTTAGTGAATGTTTGTGGCCAAGACGGAGAATGGGAAGGCCAAGCAAATTCTTGAAGCGTGTGTGGGTCATTGGTTCCCAAACCTGGCCAGGCCCATACCCTCTTCTTACCTTCACAAAAGTACAGATTTCTGGTTTTACCCAAGGCCTGCTGATTCAGAGTCCCCAGGGATGATGCCATGAATCTGATTGTTTTTCTTTTTTTATTAATTTTTGTAATTGAGGTAACATTCATCAGTGACATTATATAATTTTAGACATACAAAATTATAATTCAATATCTGTACACTCTATTGTGTACTCACCACCAAAAGTCCACTTTCCAACTATTACCATATTTGACCCCCTTTTACCCACTTTTTTAAAAACTGGCAAGAGTTGATTCTCAGGTGAGCAGGGTTTGAGAATGTACAATGTGGAAGCCAGACACAGCAGGAGTTTTCAGGCGATGAGATGAGTCCCTCGGGACTGCCCTCTTCTGACATTTGCCCTGAAACAAAGTGAGTGACAACTGCAATCAAGTTTGCACAAGACAAATGAACAAGTTCTTCATGAGATAGGATTTAAAATGAGCGAAAAGGCCTGGAGAATGGGGAGGCTAGGTCCATTTTGAACCTGTACCCACCCATTTTTTTTTTTCAAATCGGAACTGAGCAGCCTGAGTTCAGCAGAGGGCAAACAATCCCAAGCAATACTGTCCATTCACTGCTCTTCAGGCTTGATCAACTCCCTGGCATGAGGCCGACAAACTCTGGAAGACAGCACCCTGCACCAAGGGAGTTAGTTGCACGGGGAGCCTCTCACACTGGACTCTTCAGAGCCTGGAAACTTCTTTTTCACAGACAGCAGAACAACCCAATTGGAAGGAACTGAGAAGGAAAAGCACACAGAGAAGAGTGCATAGGTTAGGTTTTAGAGCATAGCCATTTTCAAACCTTTGTTCTGGTTTATTTGCTGCTTTCTTCTTAGTTTTGTTTTTTTGGCTGTTTCAGTCTCTTTATTTTTAATGTAAATTTCATTACATAAGTAATCCTATATAATAAAAGAGTAATATGCAAATTAGGCATCACTCCATCACAAAGATGGCACCCCCATAGCCATAAGATGGCCACCCCCATGGCCACAAGATGCCAGTGCCCAGTCCGGCTCAGCCCTGCCACTGAAGTGGTCAGGCCTGTTAGCCAGGCAGGTGGCGGGGGAGGCGGGGGGCCAGAAAGGCAGAACAGGTGATCAGAGGGGGCTGGGAGTCCCCTGCCCAGGCCAGAGGCCTTTGCTAGAGGCCTCAGGCATGGGCAAGGGCGGAACCGGTGATGATGACTGGAGGGGGCAGGGGCAGAGCCAGTGATCAGAAGGGTATGAGAGCACCCTACCCAGGCATAAGGTCTGGGCCAGAGGCCTCAGGCCTGGGCAGGGGCAAGGCCAGAGATCGCAGGGGCCTGGGCTCTGCAGAGCCAGTGATTGGAGGGGCAGGGGCAGAGCCTGCAATCGCAGGGGTCTGGGCACCAGTGGAGCTGGCAATTTCAGGGTTCTGGGGGTCCCCTGCCCAGGCCTGCATTCTCAGCCAGAGGTTACAGGCCTGGGCAGGGGTGGAGCTGGGATTGGAGGGGCAGGGGTGGAGCCAGTGATCAGAGTGAACTACAGAGGAAACACCTTTTCTTACAGCTCATTGGCTAAGCTCCCTGTATGCCACTGGTAATATTCTTAGTAACTTGGGTAATAAGAATCCAAAAAGGTGATCTAGGGTTTTCCTACCTCACTCCTGAAGGAAAAAAAATAAAGGTCCACTACTGGAGGGCTAATAAATGTCATATCCTGCCTAGCCAGTTTGGCTCAGTGCATAATGCCTCAGCCTGCTGACTTCAGAATCTGGGTTCAATTCTGACCAAGGGCATGTACCTAGGTTGCAGGCTCCTCCCTGGCTGGGTTCCAGGTCAGGGCATATGCAGGAAGCAACCAATCAAAGCATTCCTCTCACTTGATGTTTCTCTCTGTTTTTCTCTTCTCTTCCACATTCTCTAAAAATCAATGGAAACATATCCTCAGGTGAGGATAAAAAATAAAATAAAGAAAGAAATGTCATATCCTATGAAAGACACATCTTTAAAATGCCTAAAGAAAGTTGTCATTTTTTTATGGTGAAGGGACTGGAGTCCATGTTGATGAAAACACCTTGGTGGCTGCAGTGACTGGCAGTGGCTGCAGCAGCAGGGTGATGAGCCTGGTGGCTTCCCCTGATTAGCCTAATCGCCTTCCACAAAGGGAGGCCAGACTATGGGCCTAAGTCATCAGTAGGACACCCTCTGAGGGCTCCCCAATATGTGAGAGGGGACAGGTTGGGCTGAGGACCCCCCCCCCTCAGTGCACAAATTTCATGCACTGGGCCCCTAGTCTATACATATAAAAATCCAGCAACAGGAACACTGTAATGACCAGAATTACTGGTTGTTATGATGCCCACTGCAGTCAATGAACCAGCCCAATTGGGGGTGGGTCTGGACAGTCAACCCCCCCACAACCCTTCCCCACCCCTCCAAGCCCACCCCACCCCCAATAGACCCACCCCAATTGGCCCGAAGCCCCTGCCCCAGGGTAGCCCCACTCCTGATCACCCCCTCCTACCCTCATAGGAGGCAGGGCTGGCTGGCCAACCTCCTGAAGCCCCTTCCTCTGGCCAGCCCCACCCATGATGGTTTCTCACCATCCTGATTAGCCTGCAGCCCCTCCCCCTGCCCGCACCCCAGATTGGCTTCCCTATCCCAATCAGGGCTAGATGGCCAACCACCTGTAGCCCCTCCACCCAGCTGGCCCCATCCCTGATTGGCCACCACCAACCTGATTGGCCCACAGCCCCTCCCCTCAGCCGGCTCCACCTCTGATCAGACCATCCCTGACCAGGCCCTGATCAGGGCAGGATAGCTGGCCAACTTCCTGGCATCTCCTCCTCCTGACAGGCCTGGCCCCAATCCACTGGATTGGAGCCAGGCCGGCCTGATCCCGCCCATGCACAAATTCATGCACTGGGCCTCTAGTCTATTATAAATTAGTAGAGGCCCAATGCATGAAATTCATGAATGGAGGGTGTCCCTCAGCCCAACCTGTGCCCTCTTGCAATCCAGGACCCCTCAGGTATGGTCCTGAGTCCTGCCCAGGGATCAGAGCCTATCAGTGCTTTCCTTCCCCTGGCTGCTGGCAGCTAGCCCTGCCTCCGCCATTGGCACTGCTTGCCATCTGTGTGTCACTACCCTCCCTCCCCCACCAGCCAGTCACCTACCTCTGTTGGTGACAGGCGTGGGTTGTGATCACTTGGCTGGCCTGTGCCTCCCTCTATGGGGCAATCACTGGCCGGCCCTGCACACCTGCTATAGCATCACTGGCTGGTGGCCTGCGCCTCCCTCTGTGGTGTGATTGATTGTGGGGTCCCCAGATGGATCACCCTGTAGAGGGAGGCCCTTCCCACCCAGTCAGGACTCTGTGATCAATTGCCATGCAAAGGATGGCCTGGGCCTCCATCTTTGGAATGATTGATCACAGAGCCCCCCATCAATCACCCCACAGAGGGAAGCTTGTGGGGCCATCATGGGGCAATGGCAGGCCCCCCCAACCAATTGCATTACACCCACCTTGGTTTGCCTGGTACCAGTGCATGTCATAGCATGGTCGGTCATCCAGAAGGTTGTCCGGACAGTCGTTCTGCTGTTTGGTCATTCAGTCAATTTGCATATTATGCTTTTATTATTATAGACTAGAGGCCTGGTGCACAAAATTTGTGCAAGGAGGTGTGGAGTCCTCAGCCCGGCCTGTATCCTCTCACAATCCGATACTCCTCGGGGGACGTCCAACTGCTCACCTGCTTACCTGATCACCCCTAACTGCCTCTACCTCGGCCTCCACCACTGCGGTTTTGTCCAGAAGGACATTCAGAATAATGTCCGGATGGTTGTTCAGCTGTCTGGTCTAATTAGCATATTATGCTTTTATTATTGTAGATGGTGGGCTTTACAAACGTTATAGAAATTAATCTTTATTCACAATTATGTAAATTATTTCCCAATCCATTGCTATTTTTTCATTAATTTTGTCATTATTTTAATATCATCAACTTTGTAGTTCTTTTTTGTTATGCTTTTTATGTATTACTATAAGCCAGAATTAAATTTATATACTACTGTAAGCCAGAATAAAAAGATGCCAAAACACATGACTCTATAGATCTGATATGATGAAAGTCTGTTTTCTACCAACATTTTTCTGCCATGTCTTTAATCTATCTGTATGTGCTTTTAGTAGATGAAATACCTTTGAGCCTAATCATGGGTCAGCCATCCTTGTTCTCTGTGAGGTGCCCTCCCTCCCCCACACAGAGATGCTGACTGCCATGTGTCTATCATGCAGAGCTAAGTGTGCGCCTACTCATACTGGCGTCCACCAGAACTATTTCTTTTGTGTATCTTCTATCCCCACCTGGTTTAGATTTTGTCACGGCTGTGTGTCTAACACCCGGTAATGCTGGATCTACCTCTCCATTCTTCCTTTTGTGTTATATGCTCCCATCTTATATCTCTTTAATATAATCTTTAGAATCGGGTTGAGAATCAGGTTGTTGAATCCCAAAAGAAAACACTTTCAAAAGAATTTATACCCATCGGAAGTTGTATAGGAAGAACACAGAAAGACATCAAAACACGTGACTCTCATGGCCTTTGAGCCAACACCCTGAGCCGATTTTTTTTCAGTAACTAGGGACATGTTGAAAACCACAAAAACTGCTTCAACTAATGGGGAATTAGATAGTGCAAAGCATAGCCCTGCATCTTCCCCAGAGAGTGGGCACCTATGCCTCGCCTTGTCCCAAGGTTGGGCAAGTTTATCTCAATGTAGGAAGTTGGTTCTCAACATCCTTCACAGATGGAAGTCCCCACCCCCAGACATGAATGGAAGGGTATACACACACACACACACACACACACACTCACACACACACACACTTGACATACATCCCAGAACTGATAAGAGGTCACAGACACGAAGTGACAAGTATGATCTTTTCAACGTTAGTTCTTAAAAACTGGGCCAGACCCTCCATCGCAGGTCATCTTCTCAGGCACCTTCTTTTTCCTGGTGGCAGAGCTTGTGGGCACATTCTCTGGGCCAAGGGCATCTGAGGGCTCTTCCAGGTGAGCACAGTCAAAAATACATCCACACAGAACTGGGTCATAGCTCTACTTTTAATGCTATGCTCTTTAGCAACTCCCCATGGTCTACTGGGCTTGGTCAGGAGCTTCCCCTGCACCCACAATGCTTTCTGTTGCCTCTACCACAGCACTCATTACCTGAATTGTGACATTTCCTGCTCACTATTCCCATTAAATTGGGGACTCCTCTAGGGGTCATGTCTTACTCACTGTTTACCTCTTGGCCCCAGAGCAGCTTCTGGCAAGGACTATTAGCACCCTGGCTGGCTTTCCTGTGATGTACCATGATGAGAATCCTAAAAGCAAGGGAAGATGGGAGAGGCATTTCTGATTGATGCCAGAAGACATTGGGTTTCTGTTTTCTAGTCCTGCACTGGGCGGTGCGGAAGCTGACACATGCCCATCCACTTGAAATCCCTTCTCCCTCCGCAGAGGGTGAAGTGTATCTTCCCATCAGCTGTGTGTCTGGAGACTGGCTGCCTGTGGGGAATGTTTGGAGGCAGGTTCAGGGAACTTCCCTTGCCACAGTTCTGTTCTTGGGGTGGTCTCTCAGAGTCCTTGCCTCCGGAAGAGTCCTGTAAAGGTCAACTTGCCCCAGCTCATTTGCAGTGCAGTAGGACTTACTGCTACTGCTAGAGATAAGTAAATAGTTTGCTCTAGTCAAAACTTATGAGTCTGTGAGAAATAGAGCAACAAACTTTGTGCGTCACCTTTTTGTGGGTTTTATGAATAAAAGCTTGCTTCTGCATCTGGTCACGGCTGTAGTGTCAGTCCTCACTTCGGTGGGGGCTGGCGCTGCAGCCAGCTGGCCAGCTCACTCAATAAATCCTCGCTTGCTGTTTAAGACCTAATTGGAGTCGGTGGTTTTATTCTCGTGGAATGGATAGTCCACAACATTTGGAGGCCCCAGCAAGATATCCAGCAGGGGTGAGAGGGACCCCCTATTTAGGGCAGGAGGCTCTCCCCTCTCCACCGCCGGGCAAGCAGCGAGGACTTATTGAAAAATCCTGCAGGAGGTAAGGAGGTGCCTAGGGTGAGATCTCAAAGTGGGGAGTCAAGTGGAGGGCTGGACGCAGCACTACCTCCGGACTCCAGCCGATGACCACCAGGGTGGTCACAGCAACAGGCTAGTGTGACTTTCATAGCACAGGACTTGTCTGTCTGGTCTTTGTTGTCTTGGTCTTTGTTGTCTTGGTGTTTGTTGTCAAAATAGGACAAGGGTTGTCTGCTTCTATGTGCTCCCCGCTGCAATGTTTTCTTAAAAATGTTCAGGACTTCGAGAAGAGAGCTGGAGACTACGGGTATGATGTTAATGCTTTTGATTTACAGTAGGTCTCTGTTGGGGACAGCATCCGCTCTGACTGGGGGAGGAAGAGAGCTGAAAACTGCTCTGGAGCAGGTGTGAGATGGGGTAGTGGTGGCGGAATTCCCCAGTTAGAGTAACAGGCTCTCAGCCTGCTGAGATGGAGGAGCCTTAGGCTGAGGGCAGGGGGGTGGTCAGAGAAATCAGGAATAATAAAGGAGGAGAAGGATTTGAGCCTCTGGGGCTTAGAGTAAAGGAGGAAAAATGTAGGAGGGAGAGCAGCTAAGACAGAGTAAATGGTTAATGCAGAAACGGGGGAGGGGGCAGCGTTGGCAGGGAAAGAAGGGAGAGGTAGGTTTTTGTTGATTTTGACTTATCTGACTCTCCTCGGACTAAGGCTGCAAGCTGCTGCTACTAAGCACAGTAAGTTTTTCTCTGCTCCGTTTTGTTTTTATTAACTCTTCCAATATCACAGAAGGTCTAGTTATATTTTCTTTAAAAAGTACATTTAAAGTGTTTTCATAAGTACTTTATAGTAATCATTAAAGGACTGAGGTTTCTAAGAATAAGGAATTACTGAGTAGAAGGTCTGAGGCATGGTTATGCATTTTTAAAGGATATAGAAAGAAAGTTTAAAGGCTAATTTGAAAGTGTGAAATTTATAAAGGTTGTGTATGTGATAAGAAGGAGAAGAGAAATGTTACAAGGATATTAAAAGGAAATGATACAGGCCAGTAAGCCAAGAGTAAATAATTTACGTTCTGCCTCCCTAAACAGAGGGTAAATAGTTATGCCAAAGTACTTAGAGGGGACTGATAAAAAAAATCCAACAGTTACTGTTTTGTTATAACTCTGGACAGTCAAAAAAAACCTGGCAAGGAAAATCAGAAGATCTCAAAGCAGGTCAGTATATTTTTCTCCTTATACAATTCCTCCAAAATTTGGCAAGGCTAAATAAATCATGGCAGTGCATTTCTTTGCATAAACTCAGTAAGACCAGTTTCCAATAGTGGTTTTATTGACTGGAAACTTTGACTGGAGTATCCTGTTTTAAAGAGCCCTGTCTGAGCTCTGAAGACTTGAAGCCAATAAGAGTGCCACGGAGAAAGCCTGGTATCTTGCTTGGTAGCCCTGAAAATAGCTGGTGCTGGAGCATCAGGCCCACACCCTACCATCGCCCGTGGTTGGTCAGAGTAGAAGGGGAGCAATAAGGGTGCCTCTGCATCTCTGCGGGACCCCCACATGCTGAGCAGAACCTAAAAATTCCTTCTTTAAAAAACTAATCGTGTGTTTTTCATGTGACTGTAGCCATCCTCCCTCTGTCAGAACCCAGCTCCTGCCAGCCTAGGCAGCAGCCTTACCATCTCTATGCCCCTTAGCTTGGGGCTGTTGGAAGCGCTTGACAAACGTGTCGTTTTCAAGTGCAATGTATTGTGAGCGTTCAGATGATATGGAAACAAGCAACATGCCCTTTACCCTGCCTGCCGATAGGAAACGTTTTTAAGTTTCGCTGTCTTCTGTCCGCACCCGGCTGGCCTCTGCCCAGCCTCCCCTCCCGCCATGTTGCCTTCCCGGGTCTCCTCCTCCTTCCCCACATGCTACTTGATTCTCCTCAATTGTCTACATTCCTACTGGGCCTGTGGTTCTGACTTTGGTGGCCGCCGTGGTGCGCTAACACCGCTCAACTTTCTAGAGCAAGCATGTCAAACTCAAAGGCTAACACAAGCCAAATACACAAGGTTCAAGTTTATGTGGCCACAAAAAAACAATAGCTTCCATTTTCATAGAAACGTGGGTTTATTTTGATAGAGACATGCTGATTACAAAGGGCTGAAATAAATGAGTCATCATTAACATAAAATAATAGAACATTTTAATAAAAATTAATATTTTTTCTTGAACAGTAACTTACGAGACACTGAATAACTGCACAAATTAATAAACACAATGCAAATAAACCTATTTTTTTTGTTCTCTGAAAGCAAAATGTTTCCTGTGCGCACACCCTACAAGTCAGTCCAAGATTAATGACATGGCAATCAGCTGCTAAAATATTCGCTTCAGAGTGTAGAGAAATGGTGTGCCTGTGTGTGAGGCGTGTAAAGGAAATGACTGCAACACGATTATAGTAATCAATCACTAGCAAATGCTGTAGTTATTAATAATTATGTATGACAGGATATTATAAAAATTAAGTTATGAAATTTTTATTAAAATGTTTCTTACATACCGTTATATTGGCTGGGCCGCAAAAATATTCATTGTGGCCTACATGCCGCCTGCGGGCTGTGAGTTTGACATGTTGCCCCAGAGGAAAGAAGAACTTGTACTTCAGGAGGAAACTGTGCTTCAGCTACGGCGCCCCCATGGTGATCTCCCCAAGCTGCATTCACTACTCAGAGAGTCCACAACTCTGCATAAACAATGTGCTCTTCTTTGAAATCTCTTTGGCCTACTGTCAGTATCTGCCTGGTTCCCTCAATGAATGAGTGAGATAAAATCATTACCAGGTGTTCATTTTTACATCTACCTGGAGTCATGATTTTTACCTTCTCCTGAAAATTATCTTTTGTTACTTTATCCCATGGCTCACATCCATGGTGTAAGGGAGTACATGTACTCTCAGACATGCGGGGCTGAGCCCTCATCCCTGCCATCACCTGTAAGAAAAAACTTCCACCCAGCCTCATAGTCTCCTCAACCAACTGACTGATTACTCCCCACAATGAGCAGGACCCCCAAATATGTTCTTTTATTTCAATACTAGGGGCCCGGTGCACAAAAATTTGTGCACTTGGGGAGTCCCTCAGCCCGGCCTGTGCCCTCTCGCAGTCTGGGACCCCTCTGGGGATGTCCACCTGCTGGCGTGCCTGGCCAGCCTGTGTGAGGGGCTGAGGGCTGTTTGCAGGTTGGCCAAGCTCCCCATGGGGGTGTGGCCAGCCTGGGTGAGGGGCTGAGGGCTATTTTCAGGCTGCCCACATTTCCTTCAGGGTTCAGGTCCCTACTGGGGTGCCTGGGCAGCCTGGGTGAGGGGGTGAGGGCTGTTTTCAGGCTGCCCACAGCTCCCATTGATCCAAGGTCCCAGTGAGGCTGACTGAATCAGGTTTCTGGGGTTTATTTATCTTCAATAATTGAAACATTGTTGCCGTGAGCAGAGGCCCAGTCAGCCTAAGCAGGCAGTTGCAACAGAAGCCTCCTGTTTACTCTAGCTCCGTGGCTGCCAGCCTCCATCTTGGCTGGGTTAATTTGCATACAGCTGACCTGATTGGCTGGGGGCGTGGCTTGGCTGGTGGGCGTGGCTTAGGTGTCTCAGAGTGATGGTTAATTTGCATATTACTCTTTTATTAGAGTAGATGAGCTGCAAACACTAGGACTCTATTAATATACAATGTACATCATAAAGGGTATAGCAAAAGCAAAATTTGACATGGTTAAAAAAATAAAAAGGAAAACAATTATTTTTTTCTCTCATACTCTTTGGGAGGACTCCAAAATCTCATTTTTAACCATTGCTCTACTTCCATCCTCTTCAGAACTTCCAGTGGATAGAACTGCTGCGATTTCACCACCATTCTCCCTCCTAGCCACCAATGTCTTCACTCTCCTTTTCCTCTGCTTAGATTCCATGGCCGGACAGCCCCATAAACACCCCTTTAAAAATAAAGAAATCCTGCCTGGACAGTGCTGTTCAGTGGTTAAGCGTCAATTCCCAGTCAATTAGATTTCCAGTCAGGGCACATGCCCAGGTTGTGGGCTCAATTCCTAGTAGAGGGTGTGCAGGAAGCAGCTGATCAATGATTCTTTCTCATCATTGATGTTTCTATTTCTCTCTCTCCCTCTTCCTTCATCTCTGAAACCAATAAAAATATATTTAAATTTTTTTTTTAAATAAAGAAACCCTGAGCTCTCATCCTCTTGCCCCCTCTACCTCCATCACACATTACTTTTAGGTGCTGTATTGTAATTCCAATTCCTAGTGAGACTGTGTACATGTGGACTTCGCACCTGCCTTTGAGACACTGATGAAAACCAAACGTATGAGTGCAGAGGTCAAATGGACACTTAAGACTTCAAATAGTCTTTCTCTACTTTCTCAGTAAATTCTCTTTCCCGTTCTCTTATTCTCAAAATTGCTTCTCATCTTCCAGCCACCTTGAATCTCTGCTCTTGAAGTGAGTTCATGTACGCACTATTTCTGTACTTCCCCCTTCTCCCTTGCATCCCCACTAACCAGGTTTCTGTCCCCATCATTCAGTCGCCAACTGAAATTACTCTAATCAGGGTCTTTCATGAACTACCTCTTTCTAAAGTTCAAGGACAACTCTCTGTCCTACTGCTCAACAATAGTCAACATAATTGGCCCCTCACTCATTTACTCCAGTTAAATGTCAAGTTGACTCTGAACCCTCTGTCCTTACCTGGCTTTCCTGCCACCTCCCAGGACACTTCCTCTCAGTCCCATTTGCTGTCTCATTTCTTTGAACCAGACCTCTCAATGTTGGAGTGGACCATGGCCTACTTTCCAGCCCTTTTCTTGACTTTTTCTGTATCTTTTCCAAGGTGGTATCATCCATGTCATGGCTTTAAATGGCATTGTTGGCTGAAAATTCCCAAATCCACTTTTTCCAGCCCTGACCTCATGCCAATTCCCCACAAATAACTGCCTAACAGACATGTCCATTTGGCTGTTCCGTAGACAGTTCCATTTAGTGCTGTCAACAACTATTGCTTCTTCTCATTTAAACTGCTGCATCTGAGCACCCCTGTCTTGGAAAGTGTGCACCATTCATCCAGTTTCTCAAGCCGAAGTTGGTTTTCTTTCCTCATACCAATATCTAATGGAAAAGTGATCCTATGGGCTCCATCTCCCAAACCTTTTCCAAATCTGACTACTTCTTACCAACTATTCAGCTTAAACCTGAGTCCAAGCCACTGTAATATCCTCCCTGAATGACTGCTGGCTTACCTCCTCCAGTCCATTCCCACCAGCAATCTGAGAGGTGTTCCTAGAGCACAGACCAGATGAGGCTATGCTCCTGCTGCACCCTCATCTTCGCACCACCACCCTCCAGTGGCGTCCCTTGCAAACAGTATGGACTCAGAACATTTCCAAAACCTTCAAGCTCCTACACAATTGGCCCAACTGACTCTACACATCCCCGTCCATTCTCCCCTTCTCCAGTCCAGACACCAGCTGTTACCTTTTGTTTCTCAAACATCCAGGTCATTCCTAGCCTTTGCACTTGATATTCTTTCTGCCTGAAATAACCTTCATCAAAATGTTTGTACAGATGCCTCTTTTTCATAATTACTTTATTCTAGCTATGAATTAAATGTCCCCTTTCTTGATCTTCTGGGTTCTCCTGTGTGGAACTATTCTCAAGTACAGAAGGACAGCTTTTCCCCTGGCATTTCCTAGGTATCTCAACAAAACCCCATGTAAAAAGTCCCTCGGCCTGACTTTGTGTGTGCAAAACTTGACCCTCTCTCACCCTGTTCAGATGTATGAAAACATTGATGAAAACACCTTGGTGGCTTTGGTGACTGGCAGTGGCTGCAGCAGCGGGGTGATGGGGCTGGTGGCTTCCCCTGATTAGCCTGATCATATCCCACAAAGGGAGGCCAGACTCTGCCTTAGGCCCACTCCCTAAGGGATCAGGGAGCGGGCCTAAGCCATCAGTAGGACACCCCCTGAGGGCTCCCAATATGTGAGAGGAGGCAGTCTGGGCTGAGGATCCCCCCCCTCCAGTGCACGAATTCATGCACCAGTGGACTCCCTCGTCCTGGCCTGCGGGATCAGGCCGAGAAACTAGCTCTTCAACATTCCCCAAGGAATCCTGGACTGTGAGTGGGCCCAGGCCAGGCCGAGGGACCCCACCAGTGCATGATCAGGGCCAGGAGGGACCTCAGGAGGGCTCCAGGGTATGTCCTGCCCATCAGTCCTGATCGGCTGACCCTAGTGGCAAGCTCACCTATCGGTCAGAGTGTCTTCCCCCTGGTGGTAAGTGTACATCATAGCAACTGGTTGACTGGTTGGCTGTGTGCCCCTGGTAGTGCACATCATAGTGAGCAGTTGAGCAGCCTTAGCATATCATTAGCATATTAAACTTTGATTGGTTGAATGGCCGGCCAGACACTTAGCATATTAGGCTTTCATTATAAAGAATTTTTTATTGTACAGGATAAGCAATGCAACAAAAGCTTTAAATTTAGTAGAAAAGGGGGTGGAGGACAAAAAGGAACCACTGGAGTCTCTTCAGTCCTCACACTCACCTCCTAGAATGTGTTGCATCTTTAAACAACACAAAAGCCTCGGTTTTATCTTCCATTTTATTATGAGCCTAATTAAAGCAAGGCTGAGTCAAGGTCAGATATTTAAAAACTAAGATGAAAAATTAAATGTGAGAATGTTCTGCCTACTGCTCTCTTTAGGTGATCACAGTGCAGACACCAGAGCTGATTGTCAGGAGCCCAGAGCATCCCCTGAAGTGGGTAGGCCTGGGAGAGCATGGCTGACACCAGCTTGCACCCAGGCTGCAGCTTTCATGGCCTCCCACCTGGAAGAGGAGCCGTCCGTGGGCTTTCCATTTGCAGCCAGGATAATGCCACCAGGATGGCTGCTCTCCTCAGCTGGCTGCCCTGGGAAGAGCCACTTAATCCTCACAAGACCATTATTGAGGTGGCCGCAGTTCTCTCTCCATCTGCACAAAATGGAATCCCACACCACCAGCAGTCTCCTTTTGACTTCAAACTTCATACCTGTATGGTAGGGTGTGAGAGAGATCAGCCCTTCAGCACGTTACACATGAAACTGACCAGCCTCAGAAGGCAAACTGTAAAGGAGGTGGATTCTGTGTTTTACATAAAAAGATTTCATTTTGCTAATTTTTATGAGAGTCTCATACATGTTGTAGATCAGTATTGTCCAATGGAAATATACAGTGAGCTACAAATGCAAACCACCTATGTAATATCAAAGTTTTAAAATAGCTACACGTTTAACAATGAAACAGGTAAACTAAACCATATGCTTTATTTATGAACTAAAGGCCTAGTGCATTAAATTCATGCACAGAGGGGTTGTCTCTCAGCCTTGCCTGCCCCCTCTCCAATCTAGGACATCCCTCTCACAATTCAGGACTTTTGGCTTCTAACCACTCACCTGCCTGCCTGCCTGATTGCCCCTAACCATTTCTGCCTGCCAGCCTGATTGCCTCCAAACCACTCCCCTGCTGGCCAGATTGATGCCTAACTGCTCCCTTGCTGGCCTGATCAACCCTAACTGCTCTGCCCTGCCAACCTGGTCACCCCCAATTGCCCTCCCCTGCCAGCCAGTTCTCCCCCAACTGCCCTCCCCTACTGGTCTAATTGCCCACAACTGTCCTCCCCTGCTTGCCTGTTTGCCCCCAACTGCCCTCCCCTGCTGCCATCTGGTGGTGGCCATCTTGTGACAATGTGAGGGTGGCCATCTTGTGGCCTCCATCTTGTGATGACATAACAGTGGCCATTTTGTGACAACATTGTGCAATACCAACTAGGCTTTTATTATCTAAACTAATAAAAGCGGAATAGTAAAATTAACCGTTTCTCCGGGACACCCACAGCCAATCAGAGTGACTGTATGCAAATTAGCCCAGCCAACATGGCGGCCGCCACTCACGGACCTGAGTAAACGTTTAGGCAGCATCTGTTGCAGCAGGAGCAAAAGCGAAACTACCTGCTCGCTGGCTCCTTAGCCTTTGGCCTGAAGCAAAACACACATTTGCAACAATTAAGTGTAACAATTGTTTCATTATAGAAGCCGCGAGGTGAGGCAGAGGAGGCTTCCTTAGTAAAAGGCCTCGCCTTAAAGGAACAGCATCAATTATAGGAGATAAACTCCAAAAACCTGCGTCCAGCCGGCCTTGCTGAGACGTTGGGCAATGGGAGCTGTGGGCAGCTTTAAAGCCCCTCACCCAGCCTGGTCAGGCACACCAGCAGGTGGACATCCCCCGAGGGCCCCACACAGGCGGGGCTGAGGGACCTCCCGAGTGCACAGAGCGGCTGGAGGGCGAGACAGCGCAGAACCCAGGACCCGTGAGTGGGAAAGAGGCAGCAGGGTTGGAGGGCACCGGGAAGCGGGTAAGAGGTGGCAGGGGGTCGGCGGCCTGCTTGGTGGGCTTCCCAGGCCCTTGGAGGGGTATCGGGGAGTGGGAAAGAGGCGGCAAGGGGTCGGCAGCCTGCTTGGTGGGCTTCCCAGGCCCTTGGAGGCGCATCGGGGAGCGGGAAAGAGGTGGCAGGGGGTCAGTGGCCTGCTTGGTGGGCTTCCCAGGCCCTTTGCAGGGCACCGGGGAGCAGGAAAGCAAGGCTGCAGGGGCCAAGGTCCTGCTTGGCAGCTCCCCAGACCCCTTGGCGGCACCAGGAAGTGGAAAAGGAAGGCAGTGAGTGGGAAAGAGTTGGTGGCCTGTTTGGCGGCTTCCCAGGTCCCTTCCGGGGATCAGGGAGCAGGAAAAGGCTGGCCTGACCACAAGGCGGGGTTTTCCCTGCTTTCTGGTGGCTGGAGGAAGATGGGCAGTAGGCAAGCTTGGGAGGCAGGCAGCACCCAGCCCTGGCCACAGCTCAAAAAAGAGAACAACATGCAGGGGAGGGCAAGAGTCTGAGAGATCA
>PVJC01011527.1:0-41378 GCA_004026665.1 Murina feae | reverse complement strand
AAGAGGTGGCAGGGGATCGGTGGCCTGCTTGGCAGCTGTCCAGGCCCTTGGAGGGGCATTGGGGAGTGGGAAAGAGGCAGCAGGGGTCAGTGGCCTGCTTGGTGGGCTTCCCAGGCCCTTTGCGGAGGCCGGGGTCCTGCTTGGCAGCTCCCAGACCCCTTGGCGGCACCGAGAAGTGGGAAAGGAAGGCTGCAGGGGACGGGTGAGTGGGAAAGAGTTGGCAGCCTGCTTGGCAGCTTCCCAGGTCCCTTTCGGGGATCAGGGAGCAGGAAAAGGCTGGCCTGACCACAAGGCAGGGTTTTCCCTGCTTTCTGGTGGATGGAGGAAGATGGGCAGTAGGCAAGCTTGGGAGGCAGGCAGCACCCAGCCCTGGTCACAGCTCAAAAAAGAGAACAACATGCAGGGGAGGGCAAGAGTCTGAGAGATCAACATAGAGGGGGTGCCTGCTCCAAGCCTCCACGGTGTGCCTGGGCAGGCCCCCGGCAGGTAGACACACACAGGAGGACTGCTCCAAGCCTCAGATGCGGCTGGGGGCAGGTCCCCAGTGGCGACACACACACATACACACACACACACAAAAGGCGCCTGGCAGACTGGGGCCATCATAGGACATCCACTGAGGGGTCCCAGACTGTGAGAGGGCACAGGCCAGGCTGAGGGACTCCCTCCACCCCGAGTGCAAAAATTTTTGTGCACCGGGCCCCTAGTCTATAATAATAAAAGTGTAATATGTACAACCTTCCAGATGACCTTCTAGATGACCTTCTGGAAAAAGCTGGGGCTGCAGCCATGGGATCAAGGCAGCCAACAGTTGGACATCCACTGAAGGCACCTGGACTTCAAGAGGGTGCAGGACGGTCTGAAGGACCCCCTGAGTGCATGAATTTCATGCATCAGGCCTCTAGTATATACCAGTATATAAAAGCCCAGTGACCATTAAGGTGAATGACCTGTTGCTATCATGAGCACTGACCACAAGGGGCAGATGCTCAATGCAGGAGCTTCCCCCTGTAGTCAGTGTGCTCCCACAGTAGGAGCACAGAACAGTCAGAAGCTGTACTCACAGCTGGCGAGGGCAGCTGTGGCACATGAGCCTTTCCCACCTCTGGCAGGTGCAATATCCAGCAAACAGACTGCAGTCCTTTTGCCCAGGTGGTGGGAGTATAGCCAGAATGACCATGGGTCAGCCACTGCCAGCCCCAGGAACTCTCCCTTCAGACCCTGCGGCTGCACTGTACCCCCTACCTATTGCCTTCTGGGTCTCTGGATGTGGGCTCAGGAAAAACTCACAGAGGTGCTTCTTGCACATACTGGCTGGGCTGGCCTCCATCTTGGGAGTGAGCACTGTTGAAGTCCAGCTCAATGGCTGACACCCATGTGTGTCTACAGGCAAGCTCTTAGCAACTTCCACCTATCTCCTGACCCCAGCCCCATCTCCCAGAAAGGTCAGCACCAAATACCCATTCCTGGACCCCTGCAGAGTGCTGATGGGCTCCAGTTAGTGGAGGGACACCAGCAGGTGCTGGCCTGACCTGTTCGGTTCAGACAGCCCCACACTTGGACCGGGAGTTGTGTGGAAAAATCACCACCTATACCCTGCAGGTACAATCTACTGTGAACAAATAGAGCGTGAAACATTTGTGCGTTAACAGGATGACCTTGATACCCATGCTGGCCCCCTGGAATTCCCCCTCAGGCATCAGGGCCACGTTCCACCCCTTAGCTATTGCTGTGTTCCTTGGGATGCGGAACTAAAATACTAAGAACAGACCTTACCCGGAACCGCAATCGGCCTCTCCCTCCTTCCTTCCTAGCAGCCCCAGCTACTACTTCCAAGCCGGGCCAGCCCTTACCTTCAGAGAGAGTCCTGAAAAAAATGAGAAAATCTCAATGCAACAAGAGGGTCTTCCACATGTGTCTGCAGCTGAGCCTATCATGCCCTTCCTGGTTCTGGGACACTCAGAGTAACTGGGACAAATGTTATATCGCTGCTGGGTTCCTGGAACTCTGTCTTGGGCATCTAGATCAAATCCAATTGCCCCAGAGCTACAGAGGAAGGCAGCAATATAAAAGTGGCCCCAAGGTGGCAACTGACAGTGAGGGTAAAAGTAAGAGAGATGGATCTGAAGAGTGGGAGCATGGGCAAGAGAGCACTCCCACCCTCCAGGATCCCCAATTTTGTATTGTTCACCTTGGAGCATCTCTTATCTGGCTCCAAGTGATGAAAAGTGTCCAGCATGGCCCAAGGCATCCACTGGGACTCCCTAGCTGGCAAGGCATGACCCTGATCACAGAAGGGACATTTGAAAATATTTTTTCAAGAAGGTGCGGGGAGGAGCACAGACTCCCCACATGAGTTCCTGGCAGCTCACGGGGACATGGAAACTCCCTGGGCACACAGACACAGGCTCCCAATTTCCTTTCAATGTGCACAAATCTGTACACTAAGCCACTAGTGTATGTGTGTGTAATGTGAATATATATATATATATATATATATATATATATATATATATATATTAGTAAATAATGATATTCTCAAAACCTAGGGTTAACCTTTAGGAGTTTATTGGCAATTTTTTCATCTATATAGCAATCTATTTCTCCTCTGGCATTTGGAAATAAATACCAGATATCTTATAATTTCATCTGTAATGACTTTAGCTTATAGTTTTAAAAGGTAATAGTTTTTAAATAAACAGAACTACAATACTATAATAAGGACTAAAAAGTTAATAATTTCTTAATATTAAATATATTATTATATCATAATTTTTTTCAGGTTTACAGGTTCAGGATAAAATAATATCCATACTTTGGTATTGGTTGGTTGGTCTCTCAAGATTCTTTTGAGTTACAGCTTCACCTCCAAATCTCTTCTGTGTGTATGTGTGTGTGTGTGTATGTAAGATTTATTTATTCAAGGTCATTTGTTCTATAGTTTACCATAGTCTAAATGTTTGCTGGTTCCTTCCCTGTGGTGTAACTTAATATGCTTTCTGCATTTTCTTACATATTTACAAATACTCTAACCCAGCTGATGTGGTTCAGTAGTTGAGGGTTGACCTATGAACTAGGAGGTCATGGTTTGAATCCTGGTCAGAGCACATGCATGGATTGTGGGCATGCAGGAGGCAGCCAATCAATGATTCTCTCTCATCATTGATGTTTCTCTCTCTCCCTCCCTCTTCCTTCCTCTCTGAAATCAATAAAAATATACTTAAAATAAAAATATTATTTTTAACATTACAACACACTTTATCATCTTGTTAAAAATTAGAGAGAAATATGGAAATTTTAGGGGCTTGAACTTTTCCAAAATAACTTTCTTATCCCATCAGAGATTATATTGTAAAATTCACCCTTTTACATTGTATTCTGTGTTCTTCACAAAAAGGACTTGTCTTCTCAAGGATATGATGGAATGCGTTAGCTTTTACATTGCCTTTATCTACAAATAACCAAGACTTCAGTATTGTCTAGTTTATTGCTTCAAAAATTGCTTCAACAAAATGGTACCCTTTCATCTCTGATTACCTATCATGGAACAGGCACTGTATAGTGCCTTAAAATAATACCCATTTGCCTCTAACATTATTATTTTAAGCTCAGTATTTTTGAAACCAGACAACCAATGGTTTCAGGCTGCCTGTCACTACTTGAGCCAGTTAAGCAGAGATAATGTTGAATCATATGGGGGTGATGGTGGTGTAGAGCAGGTTTTCTTTTCTTTCTTTTTTTTTTTAAATATATTTTATTGATTTTTTTTTCTTTTTCTTTTTTTTTTTTTTTACAGAGAGGAAGGGGGAGGGATAGAGAGTTAGAAACATCGATGAGAGAGATAAACATCGATCAGCTGCCTCCTGCACACCCCCTACTGGGGATGTGCCTGCAACCAAGGTACATGCCCTTGACCAGAATCGAACCTGGGACCCTTGAGTCTGCAGGCCTATGCTCTATCCACTGAGCCAAACCAGTTAGGGCAGAGCAGGTTTTCCATACTGCTGGCATTTTGGGAGAACAGCTGCTTATCTAGGAAAACCTCTACACCACCACCGCCACCCATAAGCCAGCTGCTTATATTGAGTAGAAGGATAAAGATTACCTGGGAAAGTAAAAATTACAAGCAATGGGAAAGTAGGCAAAGTATAATGATTGCAGGTTACCAGCAATGGGGGTTATAGAGGGTGGGTGCCTCCAGACAAAGGGTGTTTCAACAAGGTTATTAGTCTTTCCCTGACAATAGTCAGTTTTTGGCAAAGGAGAATGGACTGACTACATTCCTAAGTTAACTCCTATTTCTTGTAGCGTACAACTCACAGCCAGGTTAGAATGTGCTTTCACTAATCAAAACAGAAAGATCACAGTTAACAGGGTATGATTATTATCATAACTAGAGGCCAGTTGCATGAAGATTCGTGCAATAAGCCTTCCTTCCCCTGGCTGCCAGCACCTGTTTTCCTCCAGCACTAAGGACCCAGGACCCAGGCCTTTGGTCCAGCTGCAGTAGCAAGGCTACGTAGGCTTCTCTGCTCCAGCTGCAGAGGAGAAGCCAAGTCTTCAGTCTTCAGTAGTCTTCAGTCTTCGCTCCACACCTGAATAGGCACATTAACTGCCATCTTTGTTTGGCTAATTTGCATACTCATCCTGATTGCCCCGTGGGCGTAGCAGAGTGACACCAATTTGCATGTTTCTCTTTTATTAGTGTAGATTATAGCTAGTCCCCACTATTCTATTTCTGCCCCTAACATTTTCAATATTTAATTTGCTAAAAAAAGTGTGAATAAGTGTTGAAAGTTTATAGTGAAGGTTTAAAATGGAATTGAACTGAATGAATTTGAATTGTGTGTCACTTCTCTTCAGTTCTTTCTTGTGTTATTCAGAGATCTTTTGGTGAATTATTTGGAACACTAAGTATAATACCAGCTGAGAGAGAACAGAGGACCCATATCTAAATTAAAATATATCTCAACCCATGTCTGTAAAATAATCAACAGTGCATTTAAGTGTAAGGAACTCAGTTTTAGAAAGAGAAGTTGAGAAATTCTGATTCATAAAAAGCAGGGAAGCTTTAGCCAGGTGAAACAGCTACTGTCCTATAGCTGTTTTATAACCTATATTAGTTTCCCAGAGCTGCTGTAACAAATATAACAACTAGGGTGGCTTAAAACAACACAAATTTATTTTCACAGTCCTGGAGGCTAGAATTCTGAAATCAAGGTGTGGGCAGGGCTGTGCTCCCTCTGAAGCATCTGGAAGAGAATCCTTCCCTGCCTCTCCTAGCTACTGATGGTCCCAGGCTTTCCTTAGCATCTGACCTCATAACTTCATCTTCACATGGCCATTGTCTTCTGTGTCTCATGTCCTTTTCTTATAAGGACACTGGCCATATTGGCTTAGGGCCCACTGTAATCCAGTGTGACCTCATCCTAACTCAATCTCTGCAAAGACCTTTTTTAGAAATAAAATCACATTCAAAGGTACCAACATATCTTTTTATGGAATGCAATTCAACCCATTCCTCAAGATCTATAAGATCGATACAGCTCAGTTCTTGATTTCTCACCTTGCGTAAATTAGTATGTATCTGGGCCAATTGGGAGAATTTACAAGGTCGGTTTCTGGCACTTATCTATACAGTAACTAACCTCTACAAAAAACAAACAAACAAACAAACAAACAAACAAAAACATCTGTTTTAACACTGGAATAGTAAAAGGCAAAATCACACAAATTATCTCTTAAGTCTTTTTTTTTTTTTGACTGATGACAGCAAATTTATTTGCTTTATTTAGAGTATTCTCCCATGGATAGTAAAATAAGCAAAAGGAAAGACCCAGATCCAAATAAAGGCCATATAAGACTGCCTTCCCCTAATATTCTCCCATATCTGATAAACCAACATTCAATTAATTTATCAGAGGAAAGTTGTGCTTTTTTTGTTTCTGTTTGTGTATTTGGTTGATTCTCTTTACTACTTCAAATACGTTGTAGGGAAAGGAATATAATTTTCCCTCTATTCTTCTGCATTCTTAGCTGAGACCCTTTTAATAAAAAATAAATTAACAGGAGAAAAACACAAAGAAGTTTGTTGGTATGTATACCTCATGAATATATGGTAAACACACAGGGAAAATGGGTAACTTTCTGTGCTGGCTTAGAACTCAGGCTTAAATACTGTTTTAATGGGGAAAGAAAAGGAGGGTGTAGACCTCTTAGGGAAGAGTAAATGCTTTTTAAAAAATATTTATTTATTTATTTATTTATTTATTTATTTATTTATTTTTATCTTTGTTGTTCAGATTATTACAGTTGTTCCTCTTTTTCCCCCCATAGCTCCCCTCCTCCCAGTTCCCACCCCACTCCCTGTCCTTACCCCCCCTCCACTGTCCTCATCCATAGGTGTACGATTATTGTTCATTCTTTTCACGCACCCCCAACCCCCTTGAACCCCCAAAATTGTCAGTCCACACCCTTTCTATGCCTGATTCTATTCTATTCACCAGTTTATTCTGTTCACCAGATTTTTTATTCACTTGATTCTTAGATTCACTTGTTGATAGATATGTATTTGTTATTCATAATTTTTACTTTCCTTTTTTTTCTTCCTTTTCTCAAAGGATACCTTTCAGCATTTCATATAATACTTGGGTGGTGATGAACTCTTTTAGCTTTTTCTTGTCCGTGAAGCTCTTTGTCTGACCTTCAATTCTGAATGATAGCTTTGCTGGGTAAAGTAATTTTGGCTGTAGGTTCTTGCTATTCATCACTTCGAATATTTCTTGCCACTCCCTTCTGGCCTGAAAAGTTTCTGTTGAGAAATCAGCTGACAGTCGTATGGGTCTCCCCTTGTAGGTAACTAACTGCTTTTCTCTTGCAGCTTTTAACATTCTCTCCTAGTCTTTTGCTCTTGGCATTTTAATTATGATGTGTCTTGGTGTGGTCCTCCTTTGATTCCTTTTGTTTGGGGGTTCTCTGCACTTCATGGACTTGAAAGTCCATTTCTTTCACCAGGTGGGGGAAGTTTTCTGTCATTATTTCTTCAAATAGGTTTTCAATATCTTGCTCTTTCTCTTCTTCTGGAATGCCTATAATTCTGATGTTGGTACACTTGAAGTTGTCCCAGAGACTCCTTCATACTTTCATACACTATCTTCATACTTTTTGATTCTTTTTTTCTTTTCTCTTTTCTTTTCTCTTTTCTTTTCTCTTTTCTTTTCTTTTCTTTTCTTTTCTTTTCTTTTCTTTTCTTTTCTTTTCTTTTCTCTTTTTTCTTTTGGCTTTTCCATCTGGGTGGGTTTTGCTTCTTCATATTTCATATCTTTGACTTGATTCTTGTGATCCTCTCGTCTGCTGTTGGATCTCTGTATATTATTCCTTATTTCAGTCAGTGTATGCTTAATTTCTAGCTGGTCCTTTTTCATATGCTCGAGGGTCTCACTAAATTTATTGGCAGTCTCTAGAAGATTCTTGAAAAACCTAATAATCGTGGTTTTGAACTCTATATCCTGTCATTTTCTTTCCTCCATTTCTGTCATTTGTGATCTGTTTCTTTATCTCCGCATTTTGGCTGCTTCCCTTTCTGAGTTAGGTGATCATTCAGAGGAATTAACCTCTAAGCCACTTGGTTATGAGAGTCAGCTGTGTTTAGAGTGGGAGAACTTCTGTGCTGGAGACACCCTTATGAGGCAAGAGTTATTTCAGTGGGGCTTTTGTGCTCACTGCATTTGCCCTGAGTGTGTCCCTTGTGGATCTGAGTTTTATTTAGGATGATCCCACTCTGACCACTGGGTACACTGGCTCTTGTATCTCTAAGGAGGTGTTGATTTAGTCTTTGCCTTAGGCTACTCAGCCTTTAATATGCAAAAACCTCTGATGCAGCTTGGGAGGAGTGGGGCCTCAGGGAGTTTGCTGGGCAGAGCAAACAGCTATGGCCAATTCTCAGCCCTGCACTAAGAGACACTGGGTCTCTGTGTCCCACGGTAATTGCTGCAAGCAACGCTGAAAGAAACCCGCTTTGGATTTCCTCCCAGTGCCAGTGAGTCCCCCTTCTCCGGGTGTGCGTCTGGGTCCTCAGAAACTTGCCTGGAACTGTAGTTCAGAGCTGCAGGGAGCTTGTGGCTCCTTCTGGTTTGAAAAAGAACCATGTCGTTTGGCACCAGCCTTCTCCCGGAGCCCCGTGTACGCACCTCCATACCTGTGTACTTTGTTTCTGCCACTCCTCTGAGTCTCAGACTCTTTCTAGTTGTAGAATTTTCACTCAGCCAGCCTTCCCGTGGGTGTGAGTGTTGTCCGTGTTTTCTTTTCGTGATTATTCTGAAATAGTTGTGCACGGCTGTATTTACGGTGTTTACCTATGCCACCATCTTGCTGTCCTCTCAGTAAATGCTTTTTTGAAAGACAAACAGGCTCTTAGAAGAATAGATGGGAGATACAGCTTGTGACAAAGTTTAACTGGCTCTGTGTGAACTTCCAGTCTCCTCTACCTGGTTGGTGAAAGTCCTGGGGAAGATTTATGACAATAGAGTTCCTTTTGGAGGATCTGTCCTTAATCAGATAAAGGGAGCTGAGAAAGCTTGCCCCTTTATTTGCTGTTTTTCAAAAGCCTACAACTCAAAAAAAGACAATACACCATGTTGAGGGACATATCTACTACCTTCAATATCTGAGGACTCCTTAGAGTTACTCCTTCCTGCTAACAGGATCCTCAGTCAGGGTTTACTCCAATCTCAGTGTTCCATAAACTCTTGCATTGTCTTCCATAGTATGGGGACCCACTCAAAAGGCAGAGTTAGTTTAAGACTTTTTAAAACTAAATACATTTGAGGTTAAATAGATGATGCAACAGATACAAAATAAGTCTTTTTGGAGCTTTCCTTATCTGGTTAAATGCAGCACTCTTTGAGAGTAGCTCTGCCATGATCACTTTTCTGGGACAGGTTCATAGCCAGGAAAGGAGGACCACTGGCATAGGAATGAGAAATTGCATAAACAAATATAATCACAAATGGTCATACCTTCTCATACCTTCTATTTGTTTCCCAAAAGCTCATTTGTCTTTTCCCTATTCAGCCCATGTTTTCTTCTCATAGAAGCCTTTTCTTTCAGTTCCTTTTCCCCATTAAGTTGGAATATAAACCACTATCTCCAGTTATTCAGGAAATTCTCCTTTCGTGGCCTCATATTCTTAAGAACCAATCGTAATGTTATCTATTTAATTTGTCGCTGTTAGTTAATTCACAGGCTCCAACCATGGGAGAGGGAAATTGTTTTGGAACAGTAGTGAAAACAGATCAAATTCCACTATACATAAAGTTTAGCAATATATATATATATATATATATATATATATATATATATATATATATATATAATTTCTCTTTACTACCATCCTCCCCCTCTTGGACTGCTGTTCTGCAGGACCGCTATTCTGTAGTAACACCCACACTACCCAATGGGCAACTTTGACACTTGCAGTACACCTCCTTCAGCTAAGCTGTTCACCTGCTTACTGTGCCCTTCTCGTATGGTACACCTATTATTAATACCAACAGAAGGAAACATCCAAGGAAAATTGATTACTCTTGCCTTGTCTCCATTTTTAAAAAGGCAATTAACTTTCGCTTTTCTTCTAACTACATTCTGGCATAAATAAAGATTTTCTTCATAGCCCTCATGCAATGCAGAGCATTACATTTGTTAGTAGCATTTTGTTTCAATTGGTTCCAAGATAAATATATTTAACTCCAACCTCTGGAACATTAAGCAGTTTATAAAAGTGTCAGAAAAATGGCATCAAAATCAAACCTCAGTTGAATATAAATGGAACAGGCCATCTTTTATATTTAACAGAATTAATCTCAAAGGTTACAGAGTGACCATCACTGTTATTATCAACAAGAGGTCCAGTGCATGAAATTTGTGCACAGGTGGTTGGGGGGATCCCCTCAACCCAGCCTGCACCCTCTCTAATCCAGGACCCCTCAGGGGATGTCCAACTGCCAGTTTAGGTCTGATGCCAGGGACTGGGCCTAAACCGACAGTTGGACATCCCTCTCACAATCCAGGACCACTGGCTCCTAACTGCTCACCTGCCTGCCTGCCTGATCGTCCCTAACTGCCCCCACTACCAGCCCGGTTGCTCCCAACTGCATCCCTTACCAGCCTGGTCACCCCCAACTGTCCCTCTGCTGGCCTGGTCACCTCCAGCTACCCCACTCTGCTGGCCTGGTCACCCCACACAGCCTGCTGTTCAGTTGTTTGGTCATCCCTCACTAACCTCCCTGCCAGCCTTGTCGCCCCACACAGCCTGTTTTTCGGTTGTTACTGTTACTGTGACGGTGTCCAGGAAAATTTGCATATTCCTCTATTACTGATATAGATAATTTAATATGACATTGCAATTAACTTGTATCACATGCATCACAAAATATTTTCATAAATGAATATTTTTATAATTATGTTAAGCATTAATGTTCAAGTTAATTTTCTTTCTCCCCTCCCCTCCTCTGTCTCTTTTTTTTTTTCTTTCTTCCTCAGATCCTTCCTCTTTCTCTGGCTCTTTGAATTTTATCAAGAAGTTCTCAGTCATAATTTATAGGGATCAGTGCAAAATAAAAAGTTGGATCCCCTTGTTCAAAATGCAGAAAAAACTGTATCATTAAAGATACTAAAATGTAAAGTTTTCCTTTAAATACATTCCTACTTATAAAATAGGATAATAGTGATAACATGAGTAACAACATAAACTTACAAGTTTATTTCAAGTTAGAGCATTGTTCCTATTAATATACTAGTGTCCTGATGCACGAAATTTTAGCATGAGGGGGGTGTCCCTCAGCCCGGCCTGCACCCTATCCAATCTAGGACCGCTTGGGACATCCCTTTCACAATCCGGGACTGCTGGCTTCTAATTGCTCACCTGCTTGCCTGTCTACTTGCCCCTAACCACTCTACCTGCCAGCCTGCTTGTCCCCTACTACCCCCCCCCTCTGGGATGCTTGGCCCCAACTGCCCCCACTGCTGGCCTGCTCACCCCCAGCTGGATGGCCCTGTTGGACTGCTTTCCCCCACTGCTCTCCCTCCTGACCTGATTACCCTTAACCATCTCTGCCACAGCCCCACTACTGTGGCTTTGTTTGGAAGGATGTCCAAAAGGTCTCCCAGAAGGTCTCCCTGTCTAATTAGCATATTACCCTTTTATTAGTATAGATAGAGGCCTGGTGCACAGGTGGGGGTATGCCCTGAAGAGGGTCCTGGATCAGAGTGGTGATCCCCTTGAGGGGTGGACCCTAGGGTGAGGGTCCCCGCTGGGGTGTGTGGCTGGCCAGGTCGAGGGACTGGGGGTGTTTGGGGCTTGGATTGAAGGTCAGCCAAGCCCGTGGCTCTGTCTGGAAGGACATCCAGAAGGTCTCTGGAAGGTCTCCTAGTCTAGTTAGCATATTACCTTTTATTAGTATAGATAGTATAATAAATATAATTTGATTGTATAAAATTGGCTTCCTGCAAGATAGACCATGCATAGAAATACATGGACACATACCTCTCTGGCACGGATTGAGGAGCACAGAGGGGCTCTGTCCATTCATCGTAGTGTGGCAGATTTTGATGTTACTACAGGGCCATCCAACGGGACTGACTCCCTTAATGGGAAAAGAAAGGGCTGAATCCCTGTAACTTACTTTGGGATGAGGGTCAGATCACCAATTATGATCCCTCTTCCTGCTTAGGCCTACATATTTTCCTGATTGCAAACTTGGGCCTTGGGTCTGAATCCCTAATAGAGATCAGAGGAGGGTAAGGAGAGTGTCAAGAAAGTAGGAAGTAGGAAAGTTGTGTTGGTGCATCCAAGCCAGAAGTTTTTCTTACTGTAGGTAGCTAAACAGCCCTCTGGGAGTAGAGATGGTAGGAACATTTCTGTGTTACCATAGAGAGTGTCTTGCTTCCCCCACAACACTTGCAGTAAATATTTTTCAGGCTCAACTAGAGAAGGGCCTTTGGGAATGGCATATTTTCAGAACAACAGCGGCCAAGTTACTGAAGTTAAATTACAGAATGGCCTGAGTGGGAAATTACTATATTTTCTATGAGAGATGCATTATTCACTGAAAGAGCAGCAGGAATTGGTTAGTATGCAATGGAAACTATCAGGAGACAAAATCTAGGAGAAGATATTGAAGACTCTACCAGAGAGGAAAGACTATATGGTTTTAGATTTTTATTTATGTGAGTTTGTTGACATGAAGGTATCCTTTCTTGACTCAAAATTTATTGATTTATTTTTAAATTACAGTTGTCCTACAACATTATATTAGTTTTAGGTGTAAAACATAGTAACTAAACATTTTTATACCTTAGGAAGTGATCACACCACTAAGTGCAGTACCCCTCTGACACCATACATATTATTGTCTATACTCCCTATGCTATACTTTACATCCCCTTAACTATTTTTATAACTGGGAATTTGTACTTTTTAATCCCTTTCACCATTTTCATCCAAACCCAATCCACCTCCCTTCTGGTGAACATCAATTTATCATTTGTTCTTTTATTGATTTATTTATTTTAGATTGAACATGTAAGTGAAATCATATGCTATTTATCTTTCTCCATTTGACTTATTTCACTTAGCATAATACCCTCTAGTTCAGCAATGTTGTCTCAAATGGCAACATTTCAAAGATTGCTTCTATAGCTTGGCTATCTTATATAATAAAAGCCTAATATGCTAAGTGTCTGGTCATCCAGTCATCAATTCAACCAATCAAAGTGTAATATGCTAATGATACGCTAAGGCTGCTCAACCACTCACTATGACCTGCACTGACCACCAAGGCCAGACGCTCTAACCGGTAGGTTAGTTTGCTGCTGTGGTCCAACCAATTGGAACTGAGCAAGATGGGCTGGACATACCCTGGGTCCCCCCACAGTCCCTCCCTGGCTGGCCAACCTCCTACATCCTTCCCCAGCCCTGATCATGCACTGTTGGTGTCCCTTAGCCTGGCCTGCACCATCTTGCAATCTGGGAACTCTCAGGGGATGTCAGAGAGCCAGTTTCAGCCCAACAGTGAAATGGCCAGTTGCTATGACATGAACTGATCACCAGGGAGCAGATGCTTATTACAGGAGCTGCACCCTGGTGGTCAGTGTGCTCCCACAGGGAGAGCACTGCTCAGCCAGAAGCTAGCTCATGGCTGGCAAGCACAGTAGTTGTGGTGGGAGCCTCTCCCACCTCCACAGCAGTATTAAGGATGTCCAACAGATGGCGTAGGCCCACTCCTGGCCATCAGTTGGATATCTCCTGAGGGCTCCTGGACTGTGAGAGGGTGCAGGCCAGGTTGAGGGACACCCCCACCCCCTGAGTGCATGAATTTTGTGCACCAGGCCTCTAGTTGAAAATAATGCTTCAATGAATATTGATGGGCATATATCTTTTTGAATTAGCATTTTGGATTTTTTGGTAAATACCCAGAAGTGGAATTTCTGGATCATAAGGCAGTTCCATTTTTAATTTTTTGAGGAAACTCCATACTATGTTTCCTAATGACTGCACCAGCCTTCATTCCCTCCAACATATGGGTTTCCTTTTCTCTACATCCTCACCAATACTTTTTGGTGTTTTTTGAAGATAGCCATTCTGACAGGTGTGAGGTGATATCTCATTGTGGAATTGATTTGTATTTTCCTGATGATTAGTAACGTTGAACATCTTTTCTCATGTCTGTTGGCCATCTGTATGTCTTCTTTGGATAAATGTGTATTCATGTCCACTGCTAATTTTTTAAAAAAATTGGATTGATTTTTTTTCAAATTTTGTGTAAGTTCTTTATATATTGTGGATAGTAATCTCTTTTCAGATATGTCATTTGCAAGTTTCTTCTATTTGGTAGGTTATCTTTTTATTTTGTTGATAACTTTCTTTGCTGTGCAAAAACTTTTTAGTTTTATGTAATTCAATTTGTTTATTGTTTTTATTGTCTTTTCTCTACAGACACATTCAAAAAAAGTATTTCTAAGATCAACTGGACTCAGGATTTAAATTTCTGGCAAAGACAGCTGAAGTTGGTACTAATCATTTGCTAAAATGTCTCCTTGAAACTTGAAAAGATAATCTAATCTAATAAAAGAGTAATATGCAAATTAACCATCACTCCCAGACACCTAAGCCACGCCCACCAACCAAGCCACACCCCCATACAATCAGAGCAGCTGTATGCAAATTAACCCAGCCAAGATGGCAGCTAGAAGCCATGGAGCTAGAGCAAACAGGAGGGTTCCGTTGCACCAGCCATGGAGGAAATTGCCTGCTTAGGCCAGCTGGGCCTCCACTCAAGACAACAAAGTTTTAATTATAGAAGATAAATAAACCCCAAAAAACCTGATTCCAGCCAGACTTGCTGGGACGTTGGGTCAATGGGAGCTGTGGGCATCCTGAAAACGGCCCTCAGCCCCTCATCCAGGCTGGCCACACCCCCATAGGGTGAGGGTCCCCACTGGGGGGCTTGGCCAGTCTGCAAACAGCCATTGCCAGCAGGTGGACATCCCCCGAGAGGTCCCAGACTATGAGAGGGCACAGGCCAGGCTGAGGGACCCCCTGAGTGCACAAATTTTTATGCACCAGGCCCCTACTAATTTATAAGAATAAAAGCATAATATGCTAATTAGACTGGGTAGCCTAATGACCTTCCAGATGTCATTCAAGATGTCCTTCTAGATGAAGCCATGGCAGCGGGGGCCAAGGCAGAGGTGGTTAGGGGCAATCAGGCAGGCAGCTGAGCAGTTAGGGGCGATCAGGCAGGCAAGCAAGTGATTAGGAGCTATCAGGCAGACAAGTGAGTGGTTAGGGGCAATGAGGCAGGCAAGTGGTTAGAAGCCAGTGGTCCCAGATTGTGAGAGGGATGTCTGACTGCCAGTTTTAGTCCCAATCCAGCAAGGATCCCTGAGGCATCAGGCCAAAACTGGCAGTCAGATATCCCTCAAGGGGTCCTGGATTGCAAGAGGGTGCAGGCAAGCTGGGCTGAGGGATCACCACTCATGCATGAATTTCATGAACCAGGCCTCTAGTCTACTATACATAGGTGGATGTGTCAATTATGCATAGACTTAATATTGAAGAAAGGATTGATTTTGTTAGGAAAGATTTATTCTATAAGTTCAGAGAACCTATCAGATGAATTAGAAACCTTCCAGTGAGGAGGCATCACTGTGAAGTTCAGTCTGAGATTGTTTTCCCAGAATAGAATTGACAATGGAAAATTACATAAAACATCTGTTATGTAACTGGGTTATCTAGCATCAATGGGGAATAATAGAATTCAAGAATAACAGTCTAGAGAAAGTACAGAAACAGGGAAGATGTTATCTCCTGTGATATATAGTTAAGCTAGAATGACAATTACTGGATCTTGACCTATGAAGATCTATAGCAATGGATATAGAGAGCCTGATCATGAAACATCAAGTGATTATATAAATGAAACTTCCAATTATGAGCTGTGTATTTTCAGATTCAACAAGTCAAAAGGTGAAGCAAGCATAGTGGCAATCTATTATGAAATAGAGATGGTTCATTTAGAGTCAGACCCCAGCAGATCTATGCAGCATAAATTCCATGAACAGGTGAGCTATATCGCTTGCCACTTATCTGTGAACTTCTAATTCCTCTCCTTCAGGCTCAACCATCATAGTAGGAAGGGTCCTCTAACACTAATTGACAGAAGATAAAAATCCAGGCCTGATTAAATCCAGATGAGTAAACTCAAAATATTCATAAAATGAATATCTGCTGACTACAAGCCCACACATGGATTTTCCTAATGTATAATGGTGAGGGGAAATTCTCCTAGCATTATACTCTTGACCTTTCAGTCTTTTGGTAGGGAGAAATGGCCTGACATAAGAATATATAGAGACATCCCTGAAGAGTTGGTCAGTAAACTAGACAGGAAATAAGGGGTTCTGGGAAAGAGCCATGTGATAGAACCTACTAAAGGAGCAAAGTCTGTAGATATTTATGTCTTAGAAAGTATCCACAACAAAGGAAGAACTTAAAAACCAGGGAAATAGAATTATTTGGATAGTAAACACCAGCCAGCCTTAGTCCTTGGTCACTCTAGTGCTTGTTCAATGGGCTCAAGAACAATGGAGTGATAGTGACAGAAAAGGAGGCTTGTCCATCAGCACCACATCCTGTACGTTCTCTCACCAAGGCTAAGGTAGCTACTGATGAATAATCCATAAACAACAGTGATTAACATAGTGCTAAGCATCCAATAATGTAGTGCCATCCCTGAAGAGATCAATCAGCCACTTGGTAGCAAATAGATTACATTGGACTCTTTTCCTTTAGGAAGAAGCAGTGTTTCCTTCTTGCCATGACAAATGTGTTTGCCTTTCCTTACTTCTTAGCATTATATCTGAGAATTCAGAGTCTAATCTAATAGCATGAGATTCCCAAGGAAATAGCTTTAGAATGGATGGTGGGGGATGGGAAAATGAATAAACACCCATTGATTCAATCATATGGTCAAAAGACCAGCATGGTATTCTTTTAGAAGTCTCAACTGAAATACCTGCAAGTCAGGGAAACTATTTTTTTAAAAAAATATGAGATATACTTTCAACTAATGTTGCATCTCAGACAGAATGCAGTATCTGAGAACCAAAGAGTAGAAGTAGCAGTGGCCCTTCTCGCCATTACTCCCATCTTGGGTCACGTGTGCTTACTGCCCCTAAAATTTTAGGCAATATTAGAATAGAAGTCCAGTTACCAGAGTGGGAATGATTTTTTCAAAAGATACATACAGAAATGGATCTATTAAATATAGACTATGCCTTCCACTTGGTCATTTTAGGCTTCTCTTGCTGGTAAAGCAGCAGACACATAAATATTACTGTACTCTGAGGAAAATTTACATTGATTATCATGAGGAAATGAAATGGTGCTAAACAAAGGGGGCAAAAATGTATGTTTAGAATTTAGAGGATTTAATGATACAGCTTTTAGTGTTCTGGTTCCTGTTGATAATTTTAAATCAACAATTGTGGTAATCATGGCCTGACATTGGACAGTAACCAGTAAACCCGAAAGGTATGAGGCCTAGCTTACTCACTGTGTAAACAACCTAGGCCAACAGAAATGCTGGCTGAGAGCAAACTGAGCAAAGATTGGGTGGTTTGTAGAGTAGTGAGATGATGAATATGGTTTACAAATTATGGCTTAGAAGCCTACTGTGGAAAAACCACAACTCCACTTTTGTCTTTGTTTCTTATAATTTTAAAGAATTTTTTATTTTTGAAACAACAGCTGGCTGTCATTTGAAAGAATTAATGAACAGAAGGCTAGCTGAAAAGAACCCTGATAAGCAAGGATGGAAAGTAGAAACCACATAGAAACTGGTAGAAAGGACAGAGGTGAGAAAGGCTGGACAGGCTCCCACAGTCAGCAGTTGAAGTTCCAGAGAGATATCTCAGCTGTGGGAGGTTTCCAACTTTGGGGGTGGGGTGGGGTAATACTCAAGCTGGGCCCAGCTGTAGAGAGCAACAGAACTGAGAAAGGTGCCCACATAACATCAGGCTGTGAAAAGTGGCAGGATTTTTTTCTACCAGAGAGAGATGGCTAGAAATGTGGGCACCTACTTAAAGGGCCAATGCACAAAATTTTGTCTGTAGTCATTTATCATGGGCTCAAGCAGAGGGGAGGAGAGTGGACTGGAGAGGTGTAAGCATAAGCCAGAATTGGGGGATCTGGGGTTAGGTCTTGGAAGGCAGACACCCAGTTTCCTGAGTACTGAGTCATTCCCTCATGCTGCAGAAGTCATCTTTCTCAGGCAGACCTTTCCTACTCAGGCAGTTTTTGCCTGAGAGAAAAACAGTTGATCTACTCTACTGGAAAACCCCTTGCCCCACCCTGTAGAGTTTCTGAGGCCCATTAATGGACTGAGAATAACAATTAGCCTGCCAGCAGAAGCGATTGCCCCATTATGTTGGAAAACCTCTCATCACACCTATAGATGATTACCTGGGGCTACTCAGACTAAATCCAATCAGATTGCAGGCAGAGGTGGGTCTCTGGAGACTTTGAGTCTTTGCTGATCTAATTGGTCAGAAATAACATTTTGGTCCCCACTGTAGATATCACCCCAGAACACACAGTGAGGAAAGAGCCAGCAGGACCCCAAGTAACTGCAGCTGACACCTGAGGGACCAGCTTCATGGGGGGAGGGAGCATATCTCAAAATAGAGACAATAAAGGTGTGAGACTCAAGGTAGAGCCAGCCTCTGAGCTAAGGAATCTCTGACCACTGTAATACAGGGGGCTTCAACTTCTAGGATCTTAATAAGGTTGTCCAGTGCAGAAAAGGACAGTGACTCACATTCACCTGCTCTAGAGAAGCTCTTAGTAGGTCCAGGATAGACACACCAAGGAGCAGATTTAAGAAAATCCAGCAAGCTCTACAGGAGGCAAAGACCAACAAGTAGCATAATAAATGTGAGAGGTCTGTCAGAAGGCTGCTGGACCTTGGAGCTTTAACAAGGGCTAAAAGCTATGCACTGATTATTCTGTCAAGACAGTGGTGGCTGAAGGCAATCTCCTAATCTGATAATCTTTTACTGTTTATCAAACCTTACCTTTTATATGTCTGTTTGGTTTGCTAAAGGGCAAATGTATATTCTAGTAAATAAAAAGCAGTGGGTCCAGAGATTCAGAGAGCTACTCCACTAGAGGGTGAGTTCTCTGCCTGGTTTACCCCCATGCCTTCTAAATTTAAATTTCTTATCTAGTATATCCATGTGCGTACATTTCCTTTTCCAGATTCTTAATCCTTATTGCAAAAGGTTGTGCTAAAGCTCTACGAATAGTGGACCCAAAGCACCTGTATAGCAGCTGGCAGCAATTCAAAGGGGATATCCCTCCCACAAATGGGACATCAACAATCAAGTCCCAATTACAACAGGAGACCCCAAATAACACACACAAGGGACATTCCTAGAATCTTGTTCAGGTGAACAAAGAGATCACACCACTGGACCCCAAAAGACACTTTCTATATAAGGCATCCCACAAAGACTGGGAGGCATAACAGTTCTATTTAATACATAGAAACAAATACAAAGAGACAGCTAGAATGGGAAGACAAAGAAACAAACCCCAAATGAGAAAGAAGAAAGAACTCCAGAAAAAAGAACTAAATGAAATGGAGGCAAGTAACATATCAGACATAGAGTTTAAAGCAATGGTTATAAAGATGCTTAAGGAACTTACTGCAAGTTACAATAGCATGAAAAGGGAAATACAGGTCATGAACAAGAATTGGACAAAAATGAAAAAAGATATACCTCACATCTAGAACATAGTGGAAGGAATTAAAAGTAGATCGGATAGAGCACAGGATAGAATCAGCGATTTGGAAGACAAGGGAGAAATACATACCCAATTAGAGTAGCTACTAGAAAAAATAATTAAAAAGCAAGTAGATAACCTAAGAGAGCTCTGGGACATGAAACATATATCTGCATTATAGGAATACCAGAAGGGGAAGAGGGTGAGCAAGGAACAGAGAACCTGTTTAAAGAAATGGCAGAAACCTTCCCCAACCTGGTGAAAGAAAATGTCACATAACTTCAGTAGGCGCAGAGAGTCCCAACCAAGATGAAACCAAAGGAACCCACCTAGACATATCATAATTAAAATGGCAAATGTTAAAGACAAAGAAATAATCTTTTTTTTTCATTGTTGAAAAGCAATTAAAATTACATTAATTTTGGAACTGAGTAAGATTGAGGCTTGCTTTTCCCCCCATTGATATAACTCTGGGCATCCCCCATTCCCTGGCACATGCCCTCACCCATCTAGTGTGTGTGTGTCCATTGGTTATACTTATATCCATGCATACAAGTCCTTTAGTTGATTTATTACCCACCTCAACCCTGCCCTGTCTTCCCACTGAAGTGTGACACTCTATCTGATGGTTCTTTGTCTCTGTATCTATTTTTGTTCATTAGTTTACAATTCTCTTTATATTCCACAAATGAGTGAGATCATGTTATATTTATCTTTCATCAATTGGGTTATTTCGCTTAACATAATGATCTCCATGTACATATATGTTGTTGCAAATGGTAAGAGTTTTTTTTTTTTGCATCTTAGTATTCCATTGTTCATACGTACCACCATTTTTCAATCTACTCTTCTGCTGAGGGGCACTTAGTTTGATTACAAATCTTAGCTATTGTAAATTGTGGTGCTATGAACATAGGAATGCATATGTCCTTTCTGATTGGTGTTTCTAGTTTATTGGGATATAGTCCCAGAAGTGGGATTACTGAGTCAAATGGGAGTAACATTGTTACATTTTTCAGGAAACTCCATATTGTTTTCCACTGTGGCTGCACCAGTCTGCATTCCTACCATCAGTTCACAAGGGTTCCTTTCTTTTCATATCCTCCCAAGTACTTGTCATTTGTTGATTTGTTGATGATTGCCATTCTAAAGGTGTGAGATGCTATATCATTGTAGTTTTGATGGGCATCTATCTGATGATTAGGGCTAGAGCACGTTTTCATACATCTCTCAAAATTCTGAATTTCCTCTTTTGAAAGTTGACTAAATCTTGTGCCCATTTTTATTGGATTGTTTATCTTCTTTTTAAGATGTATGAGTTCCCTATAAATTTTGGAGATTAAACCCTTATTGGATGTAACATTGGAAAATATGTTCTCCCATGCAATAAGCTTTCTTATTGTTTTGTTGATGGTTTCTTTTGCTGTGCAGAAGCTTTTAATTTTGATGTAGTCCCATTTATCTATTTTCTCCTTAGTTTCCATTGCCCTAGGAGCTGTATGAGTAAAGATATTTCTATGACATATGTCTAATATTTTGCTGTTTATGGATTTCTTCTAAGATTTTTATGGATTCCCATCTTATGTTTAAGTCTTTTATCCATTTGAGTTTACTTTTGTGTATGGTGCTAGTTGGTGGTCTAGTTTCATTTTTTTGGCACATATCTGACCAATTTTTCAAGCACAATTTATTGAAGAGACTGTCTTGACTCCATTGTATGCTCTTGCCTCCTTTGTCAAATATTAATTGAGCATAATGGCTTGGGTCGATTTTTGGGTTCTCTGTTCTGTTCCATTGGCCTATATGTCTGTTCTTGTGCTAGTCCCAGGAAGTTTTGAGGATAGTGGCTTTGTATATAGCTTTATATTTGGTATTGTGCTCTCTCCAACTTTATTCTTCTTTCTCAAGATTGCTATGGCTATTCGGGATATATATATATATATATATATATATATATATATATATATTCATGTTCTTTCCACTTGGCTAATTTTTAAAAAAATTTATTTGAATCTTTATTGTTCAGATTATTACAGTTATTCCTCTTTTCCCCCCATAGCTCCCCTCCTGCTAGTTCCCACCCCACTCTCTGTCCTTACCCACCTCACTGTCCTCATCCATAGGTGTCCAATTTTTGTCCAGTCTCTTCCCGCACCCCCAACACCATTTTCCCCCCTAGAGTTGTCAGTCCACTCCCTTTCTATGCCCTGATTCTATTCTATACACCAGTTTATTCTGTTTATCAGATTTTTATTCACTTGATTTTTAGATTCACTTGTTGATAGATATGCATTTGTTGTTCATTTTTATCTTTACTTTTTTCTTCTTTGTTCTCTTCTCAAAGGATACCTTTTAGCATTTCACATAATACTGGTTGGGTGGTGATGACCTCCTTTAGCTTTTTCTTGTTGGTGAAGCTCTTTATCTGACCTTAAATTCTGAATGATAGCTTTTCTGGGTAGAGTAGTCTTGGTTGTAGGTTCTTGCTATTCATCACTTTGAATATTTCTTGCCATTCCATTCTGGCCTGCATAGTTTCTGTTGAGAAATAAGCTGACAGTTGTATGGGTACTCCCTTGTAGGTAACTAACTGCTTTTGTCTTGCTGCTTTTAATATTCTTTCTTTGTCCTTTGCCTTTTAATTATGATGTGTCTTGGTGTGGTCCTCTTTGGATTCCTTTTGTCTGGCACCAGAAGGAAATCCAAAGGGGCTTTCTCTCAGCTTTGCTTGCAGTGAATACCTCAGGACACTGAGACCTGGTGCCTCTTAGGGCTGGGCTGAGGATCAGCCATAGCTGTTTGCTCTGCCCTGTTGATTCCCAGAGACCTCACCCAACCCAAACTGCTCACAGAGGCTTTTGCATATAAAAGGCTGGGTAGCCTCAGGCAAAGGCTAAATTAGCACCTCCTGAGAGACCCAAGAGCCAATGTACCCAGTGGTCAGAGTGGTACCATCCAGAATACAACTCCGCAGATACATAGGAGACACACTCAGGGGGCAGACTCAGTGAGCACCAAAGCCCCACTGAAGCAACTCTTGCTCCATAAGGGTGTCTCCAGCACAGAAGTTCTCCCACCATAGACACCACTGATTCTCATAACCAAGTGGCTTGGAGGTCAATTCCTCCAAGTGATACCAACAACAATTAAGGCTTAGCTACAAGATTGTGCAGAAAGCCTACAAAGGGGTGCACCAAGAGTGTCCACCTCAGGTAACTGAGGTGGCTGAGCCACTTGGCCCTATAGGACACCTAGCATAGAAAGCCACTCTATTAACACAGGGAAGCAGCCAAAATGCAGAGACAAAGAAACAGCTCACAAATGACAAAAATGGAGGAAAACAAATGAATAAATATAGAGTTCAAAACCACAGTTATAAGGTTTTTCAAGAATTTTCTAGAGACTGCAATAATTTTAGTGAGACCCTCGAGGATATGAAAAGGGACCAACTAGAAATTAAGCATACACTGACTGAAATAAGAATAATATAGAGATCCAACAGCAGACTAGAGGATCGCAAGAATCAAGTCAAAGATTTGAAATATGAAGAAGCAAAAAAACACCCAACCAGAAAAGCCAAAAGAAAAAAGAATCCAAAAATATGAAGATAGTGTAAGGTGCCTCTGGGACAACTTCAAGCATACCAACATCAGAATTATAGGGGTGCCAGAAGAAGAGAGAGGGCAAGATATTGAAAACCTATTTGAAGAAATAATGACAGAAAACTTTCCCTACCTGGTGAAAGAAATAGACTCCCAAGTCAAGGAAGCACAGAGAACCCCAAACAAAAGGAATCCGTGTCTTTTTTTATTCCAGATGAATTTTTGGAGAGTTTGTTCTAGGTCTGTGAAAAATGCCATTGGTATCTTAATGGGAATTACACTGAGTGTCTAAATTGCTTTGGGTAGTATGGACATTTTAATGATGTTGATTCTACCAATGCATAAGCACAGTATATTCTCTCATTATTGTATGTCTTCCTCTCTTTTTTCAGCATCCTGTAATTTTCTGAGTACAGGTCCTTTACCTCTGTGGTTAAATTTGTTTGTAGGTATCTTAATTTTTTTGTGACAATGGTAAATTATTTATTTTAGTTTCTCTTTCTGTGAGATCATTATTAGTGTATAAAAAAAGCCATATATTTTTGAGTGTTGATTTTGTATCCTGTTACATTTCCAGATTCATTTTTTGATGGAGTCTTTAGGGTTTCCTATGTACAATATAATGTCATCTAAAAAAAATAATAGTTTAACTCCTTTCCAATTTGGATGCCTTTTTATTTCATTTTCTTGCCTGATAGCTATGGCTAGTACTTCCAGTAGTATGTTGAACAGGAGCGGTGAAAGTGGGCATCACTGTCTTGTTCCTGTTCTTGGGAAAATGGTTTTAGTTTTTGCCCATTAAATATGATGTTGGCTGTAGGTTTGTCATTTATGGCTTTTAATATGTTGGGTTATGATCACTCTATTCCTATCTTCCTGAGAGTTTTCATCATGAAATGGTGTTGAATTTTGTCAAATGTTTTTTTCTGCACCAATTGATGTAATTATATTGTTTTTATCTCTCAATTTGTTTATGTGATGTATCATGTTTATTGATTTGCAGATATTATGCCAGCCTTGAATCCCTGGAATAAATCCTACTTGGTCATGGTGTATGATCTTTCTAATGTAATGCTGCATGCGATTTGCTAGGATTTTGCTGCGGATTTTAGCCTCTATGTTCATCAGTGATATTGGCCTGTAATTATCTTTTTTGTAGTATCTTTTTCTGCTTTTGGGATTAAGGTAATGTTGGCTTCCTTGAAAGAGCTTGGAAGTGTGCCTTCCTCTAGAATTATTTTGAATAATCTGAGGAGAATAAGTTTTAGTTCTTCTTCAAATGTTTGGTAAAACTCCCATGTGAATCCATCTGGTCCAGGGCTTCTGTTTTTTGGAAGTTTTTTTTTTTTATTATTGCTTCAATTTCCTCCACAGTTGTTGGCATATTGAGATGTTTTTATTCTTACTGGTGAGTTTTGGAAGGTTGTATTTTTCTAGTTTGACCAGTTTCTTGGAATAGAATTGCTCATAGTATATATATATATATATATATATATATATATATATATATATATATATAAAACAATTCTTTGTATTTATGTGGGTCTGTTGTTATTTTGCTTCTTTCATATCTTATGTTGTTTATTTGGGTCCTCTATTTTTGCTTCTTGCTGAGCCTGGCTAGAGATCCATCAATCTTGTCTATCCTTTCAGAGAGCCAGCTCTTGGTTTCATTGATTTTTTTTTGGTGTCTATGTCATTTATTTCCATTAAGATTTTTATTATTTCTTTCCTTTTGCTCACTCTGGACTTTATTGTTGTTGCTCTCTTTCTAATTCTTCAAGTTGTAGAGTTATATAATTTATGACCCATTTTTCCTGCTTTTGTTTGTTTGTTTGTTTATTTTTTCTTTGAGGTAGGCCTGTAGTGCTATGAACTTCCCTCTCAGGACTGCTTTCACTATGTTGCATAGATTTTGGATTGTTGTGTTTTCCTTGTCATTTGTTTCCAGGATGCTTTTTATTTTTTATTTGATCATGTTGTTAACCCAATCATTGTTTAATAGCATGCAATTTAGCCTCCAAATGTTTGTATTTTTGTGAGTTTTTATTGTAGTTTATTTCTAATATTATGCCATTTTGATCTGAGAAGATGTTTTATATGATTTCAATCTTTTTGAGTTTTGAGAGACTTTGCCTGTATCACAATATGTGGTCTATCTTTGAAAATGTCTCATGTGCACTTGAGAAAAATGTATATTCTATACCTTTGGAGTGCAATGTTTTGAAGATGTTGATTAAGTCCATTTGATCTAGAGACTCATTTAGGATTGCTGTTTCTTTGATAATAGTGATGCCAATGGTTTATTGAAATCCTCTACTATTAATTTATTGCTATCATTCTCTCCACTGATATCTTCCAGAAGTGTTTTTTTAAATGTATTTTGTGTCTCCTTCATTGGGTCCTATATGTTTACCAGTGTTATATTCTCTTATTGTATCAATCCACTTAGTATTATGAAGAGACCTTCCTTGTCTCTTCTTATGTCCTTCACTTTGAGGTCTATTTTGCAAGATGTAAGTATTGCTACACCAGCTCTTTTTTTCATTTCCCTGTGCCTGAAAAACGTTTTTCTATCCCTTCACCTTTAGTTGATGTGAGTCTCTTGTTCTGAGGTGGATTGCTTGTAGACAGCATATACATGAGTCATGTTTTCTTATTTATTCCACCCCTCTATGTCTTTTGATTGGAGCATTTAATCCATTTACAGTATGTTTAATGTTATTATGGATAGGTACTTGCTTGTAGACATTTTTATTTTACATGCCTGTGTTTCTTCTTCCTTTTCTATTTCTTCTTTTAACAACATTTCCTTTAGCATTTCTTTGTATTGCCATCTTGGTGTTGATAAACTCCCTTAGCACTTTTTTATCTGTGAAGCTCCTGATTTCCCCTTAAATTTTGAATGATAGCCTCACTGGATAGAGTATCCTTGGATTAAGTCCCTTGATTTCCATCACTTTGTGTACTTCATTCAATTCCCTCTGGCCTGATGTGTTTTTGTTGAGATATTATTTGATAGTCCAATGGGAGATCCTTTGGAGTTAACTGTATCTCTCTTGCAGCCTTTTAGATTTAGCCTTTGTTCTTCATGTTTGCCACTATAATTGCATGTCTTCATTTTGGTCTTTTGGGGTTCATCTTGTTTGGGACTCGCTGTCCTCATGTGACTTTTTTACTTCCCCATTTCAGGGAAGTTTTTCTGTCATTATTTCTTCATATAGATTCTCTGATCCTTGCTGTTCTTCTTGTCCTTCTGGAACCCCTATTATACATATTTTACCTCCTTTCATGTTGTCCCAAAACTCCTTTAGGCTCTCTCCTGTTTTCTATGTCTTTTATCCAAATGCTGTTCAGATTGGGCTTGTTTCTCTAACTTATTTTCTAACTCACTAATTCGATTCTCTGCTTTTCTTAGTCTAACGTTGAAATCTTCCATTGTATTTTTTATTGTAACTATATCAGTTTTGATATCCTCTTGGTTCTTACATAGGTTTTTTATTGTCTCATCCATCTAGTTTATGAACTGTATGACCATTACTTTGAATTTTTTCTGACATATTGCATGCCTTTGTTTCATTTAGTTCCCTCTTTTGGGTGATTCCTCCTTTTCTTTCTTTTGGGGATTGTTTTGTTGTCTTCCCATTTTTGCTATCACCAAGATATCCAAGCCTTAAGTTGTGGGGCCCTGAGATGCAGTGGAGGGCTTGATGGGAGCATCATGCACCCTGAGAGTCATAGGAGAGATTAGGTGCCAAAACAAGCAGCCACTGCTGATTATCTGGAGCCATGTATACACCAAAAGTCAAAGTTACATGTTCACTTAGTGGCCAGGTTGTGCACTCACCACGGGGGTCAGCAGGGGCCCTGTGTGTGCTTGTCAAGACTCAGTGTGATGGGCATGGTTGAGGCTGGTGGAGTGGCTACCATGATTGGCAGTAGCTCCATGCACATGCAGTGGGAATCAGAGTCACTGGATCTGGGTGGCTGGGTCATGTGGCCACAGCAGTTCAGTGGGATCCCTGTGCATGTGCAGAAACTCAGAATTACAGGTGCAGTTGGGGGCAGATGGCATGGGCACTATGGTTCAGCAACAGCCACACACACCAAGAATCAGAGTCACAGGCATGGTTAGGGGCAGGTCCATGAACATTCTGAGAATCAGAGTCACAGGCACAGTTGGGGGTGGGTGAAGTAGCCATTGCAGATCAATGGGAGGCCTGCTTGAGTGCTGCTATGGCAGGTCAGTTGGAGGGAAACATGCTCTGGGACTCACAGGAGTCTGTAGTCAGGATGGCTGGAGTCTCATTGTCCATGGGTCTGCAGCTGTCTGTAGGGTCCCAGTTTGCATCTGAGGCCAGTCTCTGTGGTAGTGAGGCTCTCAAAGAAATAATCTTAAAGCCAGCAAGAATGAGATAGGAAATTACCTACAAAATAGTTCCCATTAGAATCACAGCTGTCTTCTCAATAGAAACACTTCAGGCTAGAATGAAGTAACATGAAATAATCAAAGTAATGAAATTCAAGGGCCTAAGTCCAAGACTATTGTATCCAGCAAGGCTATAATTTAAAATTGAAGGTGAAATAAAAAGCTTTCCAGAAAAACAGAATATTCAAAGAGTATATTACCACCAAACCAGCAACACAAGATCTGTTAAAGGGGCTGCTTTACTGGTAAAAAGAAGAAAAGGAGAAAGAGAGGGGATCATAGGCCATCAAGAAAATAAAAATGTCAATAAATAAATACCTATCAATAATAGCCTTAAATGTAAATGCACTAAATGTTCCAGTCAAAAGACATAGGGTAACTGAATAGATGAAAAAACATGATTCATATATATGCTGTCTATCTTGTAGACCCACCTCAGAGCAAAAGATACACACAGACCTAGAGTGAAGGTATAGAAAAATATATTCCGTGTAAATGGAAAGGAAAACAAAAGCACAGGTAGACATACTCATATCAAACAAAAGACACTTCAAAACAAGAGACATAACAAGTAACAAAGAATCTACATCATAAAACTAAAGGCAATGACTCAATAAAAAAATATAACCCTTGTAAACATATATTAACCCAACATAGGTGCACCAAAAAATATTAAAAAATTCTTGATGGACTTTAAGAGAGAGATGACAGTAATACAGTCATGGTAGGGGACTTTAACACCCACTGATATTACTGGATAGAACTTACAGACAAAAAATTAACATGGAAACCGAGGCCTTAAATGACACAGTCAGATAGATCTAACTGATATATACAGATCTTTTCTCCCCCAAACAACAGAATATACATTCTTCTCAAGTGCACATGGGACATTCTCCATTCTCAAAGATAGACCATCTGTTAGGGCACAAAACACACCTATGCAAATTCAATAAGATTGATGTAATACCAAGCATCTTCTCGGGTCACAATGGCATGAAGTTAGCAATCAACTACAATTAAAAACTAAAAACCACTTATATACATGGAGGTTAAATAGAAAGTTATTAAATAATAAATGGGGTAATAATGAGATCAAGGAGAAAATGAAAGCTTCTCAGAAACAAGTGAAAATGAACATACAACTCCCAAAACCTATGGGACACAGTAAAGGCAGTCCTAAGAGGAAAGTTCAATGCACTACAGGCTGACCTCAAGAAATAAGAAAAAGGACTAATAAACTATCTAACCCTACCACTAAATGAATTAGAAAGCAAACAGCAAGAAAAGTCTAGGGGGAGTAGAAGTGATAACTGAAATGGTGAGCCAAGGTTTTTATCATGGGGGTCGTATCTTGCAAAGTTGAAGAATGAAATTGCAGATCATAAGATTTAAGCAAAAGCGTGGAAAATTTATTACAAGCAGATTCAGATTCCCCACACTTGAAGGGATGCCCAATAATGGGTTTCCCATGAAGCCCTGTAGTCTAGGTGTAAATATTTGCTATAAGTCTGCTCTATATCTATCCATGTCATCACTTGATTGATTCCCTCAATTGTTCTTACCCAGCAACAGATATGAATTTTCACCTTAATGTTGCAGATCCTCTCTAGTTTCCCATGCCTCCTGCTTTGAGTCCAGAAACATTTTATTATTTCTGCACGGTTGGTTCCTGTGATTAGGCTTGTTCAAACTGCCATGTCTGCCCCTGCCTATGTTCCACCTGCCTTTGTTTTCCATTGGGCCACTCTCTGTCTGCCTTCATGTCAAGCTAAACTTCTCAGTCTTCCTGCTGATTAGGAGACCCCCAAATACTGTTAAGAGTAGGGGCGTGGATGCTCTGGCTACTTCCTGCTCAAAAGGGACGTGGCTTGGAAGCAGTTGTTAGAGTCCCATTAAAGGTGGGAGATGTAGGGATCCACACAAGAAGGTTGTGTCTTCCATTTGTGGTTTCATCTAGAGGACCACTTGGAGTTTTATAGCCTCTATGTGAGAAAAAACAAAATGTATTAGGAAATTCAATAAGCAAGGGTCAAAGGTGAGCTATAGAAATAGCTAAACAAAGAGCCAAGAAGAGGGACCAACCAGTTTATTAGGGATAGGATCATTTCTTTAATTTGTTTCAAGTCTTATATGGACAATGATTCCTGGACTGAAGTGGGTAAAAACTATTCCCCCCCCCCCCCCACTGCCTGGAGAGGGCAGATGGTAGCAGGGGCCTGGGTGGCTAAGTCTCCTTGGGTCTTGGTAGAACTTGTCTTTCCAGGGGTCCTCTATTATAAGGAAGACAAGATGGCTTAGGTGTATTTGGTGGGCCACTAGGCCCCACCACCTTATTAGGGGTTTTTGACTCTTTGGTGTTGTTTTATGTCAATGCTGTTAAGAGTCAGGGTTTAATTTTGCATTGCTGACATAGCTTTTTATTGTTTCTTAAAGCAAAGAAAGTCTGACTACATGAGATCTTAGACTACGTTCTTTCTCTCCTACATAAAACATTTAATTGCAAGATGACATTGTAGTTAATTCTTCCCTCTGGGGGCCATCTCTCTCTGTCTGCTAGTTGATACTGGTGCCAGGCCTGGGTACAAAAAAAAAAAAAAAATCAGGCATTTTTTCTTCAGTGTTTGTGGATTGAAGGAATTCTAATGTTTAAGAATGCAGTTCAATGGACTACGGGATGTAGATGATGAGCTTCCCACTTGAAAGAAAACACACAGAAAGATGTCTGGCATCTTTGGTGGAATTCTGCCCTTTCTTGACATAGATGTCTCACTCCCAGGCAAAGGGTGTTAACCCTGGTGAATGCCTTGTGTGTGGTTCTAGAGTGAGTGTCTGCTGGATTAGCCATCTCTTACCAGAAAGACCTAGGATGCCTGTAACCTGTGTCCTGTGAAGAAAACCTGTTAGTGTGTGCCCATTAACAGAACTACCTATGGACTATATGCACATACCAGCATAGTCCTATGAGGAACCCGTCTCCTCCAGATATGGGGAAGCCTGTACCAACCTGTGTCCCTGACTGAAAGTGCCTGAGATGGTTCCAATGTCTTTGAAGTACCCATTGAGTTTCCCAAAAAAGTTTAAAATGAAGGACCTCTAGGTAGAGGGCTCATAGAGATTGGCCACTATCCGAAGCTCTGATGAGAGTATAAATGACTCTGGCTTTATTCCTATGTCCACTCTCACCATCAAAAGATCTATCTTTGTCATCCTGGTATGCCCAGTCTGTTTGTAATGAGGGACTTATCTAGAAAGGTTGGAAATCTACTTTAGCCAAGCCTAGGACTTTAAACCCACTGGTGAAGTAATCTTCTTGATGATATAGGGGTTTAATTTATGATCTATCTGGGAACAAGGAGGGGTAGTGCAAATAATGTCGGGGGCTTTCTCTAGTCCCTTTTGACCCTCCTCTTCCCAGCCTCTGTTATATTTGTTTTTCATATTAAAGGAAAGAGTCTTTTACTTCAGGATCCATATGCCCTCCAGCACACAGAAATGTGTAGGCAACAGAAGCATGTTGTGCCTTCCTCATAGGCTTTCCTACAATTCTAGTAAGGACTAGGACCCCCTTGGCCCCCATAAGTCTAAGGTTAGTTTCTTCAAATTCAAACCCTGAGAAGATTATCAAACTTATTTGACCAAAAGATTTTATATAAAAGATATAATTTTCTTTTTAACATACTATAAAAGGAGTCTGTGTAAATAAGTCCCACATTAAAGGGGGCAACATTTTCTTCAGACCCAAGAAATACTTGTTCCCTGTCAGAGGGATGATGAGGCCTGGGCATAGAAGGAGGTTGCAATGGTATTTAGAGGTATTATTCCCTGTGTGCAAGTAGGGCTTATAACCTGGTGGAGACAAACTGAACAATAAGAATTATAGCAAGTAGTCCAGTGAAAGGAAATGTGTTTCAGTGTTCAGTGATTCCAAGGTTAAGGATGGGAAAAAGGTAAGTTCAGTCTGGAGAGTTGTAGCTAAACATACAAGAAAACTAGACAAACTCAAGATTCAGTACAATTCATACATGAAAGATAAAACTTCAAAGCAATTAAGTAAAGTCAACTCACAATATGTATTATAGAGTCTGCCAAAATTTAATTTTTCTCCCTAAAATCACTCTTATTCTTATTAAAGGCCAATTCATTTATTGTATTAAGTCTAGTTTTAATTAGGCCTGATTGTGTGAATATAATAAGAGTAGTAATTGACTGTTTAGACTCTTTTAAAATCTGTTTTGCTGGAATCTCATGATTGAGCTTTAATGAGTGCCTCCAAGCAAAAAAGCCAAGCCACTGAGGTGCCATCACGCTTTCCTGCAATACCTGCAGACTTGGGTGAATTCCTTAAGTTTTTGAGGATATAAAAATGTCTTGAAGTTCCTTTCTTGCTATCTCTCAGGAAAGCAACCTTCCTTTGTTTCTTACCTGGAAAAACTATCATGAACCACATGACCAAGCAAAGTACCAGGCTTTTTTCCTCTAAGATGCTCACATTGGTTTCAAGTATTCTGGTGATATTCAAATTCCAGCCATGTCTATCACAGACATGGCACTCCAATCAAAGTCTCGGTTAACAAAACTATTATTGGAAACTGGTCTTATTGAATTCATGCAAAGAAATGTATTCCTATGACTTATTTATTATGAATTTTCAAATTCTGGATGGATTAGGTAGAGAGAAAAATACATAATTTGCCAAATTTTGTTTCCCTATATTTGAAAAACAAAGTTTAAAAATTAACAATACTTTCTACAAAAGTTACAAAAGCTGAATCTTGTCTTCTCATAAAAATAAATTTATATGAGGGACCTTGACTCTATTGTGAAAAGCCAATTTATCAAAGCAATTAAAGTACGTATCTTTATTGAAAAAGTAAGGTATACATCTGGTTCATGAAGCATATGGGCCCCCCAGCAAATACGAAGAGCAGACTGGGCGAGGGTCCAAGCCATCATACACTCTCCTGTCCATAGCTCTTAAAATTCTTTATTGAATATTCTGGTATAGATTAATTCTTAAGGTTCCCTGTTAGGTTCCCTGTTTGTTGTGGCCTTCCCAGGAATCATGAGAAGCACCTGGCAACTTTATCTTGCCAAGCCTTTAGACAGCTGGCTTCTATACCTAGGGAGTGAAATGGCCCTTTTTTTCCCTTTCCCCTTTCCCGCTCCCTTTCTGTATCCTCTCATTAGGGAGTGTTTTGTTTTGTTTTGTTTTTTGTTTGTTTATTTGTTTTTATCATTTGCTCTGTGTCTTTGCCTGGGGAAGACAATAGTTTGTTAGTTACAAGCTGGCTTCAAATTGCCCACACTGTTTGGCCTTGTTTTAATTTCCTTTTAACATTTTTCTTTAGAAACCTTCTATAATTTTCGTAGACCTTTTTACAATTTTTAGGAATAACTATTTTTCAAAAAGCATCTCTATGTACCATGTCTTTTATTACCCAAATCATACAATTTCCAACTAATAATTCTTAGAAGCCTCAATTTCCAATAAGCAAGAAAAGTAAACAACCAACATTCCTTAAATTGATCCTTATGAGATATTTTAAACATACTTAGTTTCAAAGTACACTTTCAGCAAAGTAAAAGACATTACACTTTACAGACTTTTTGCAAAAACAGATAAAAGTAGGTGATCCAGCAAACAATATTGAGATGAGTTAATTTTATCTGTACAAGTGGCTACATTTTCCCTAGAAACTTGCTCTTTTACAGATGGCCCAGACCAGAGTTTCTGACCAGGTACTTGCATTTCAAAAGTCCTAGGAATCACACGGGAGCACTGTAGAAAGTACTAAAGGGCCTTGAGCACTGTTGTAAATTCAAACCTTGCAGTCCTCCTCCATCCTGTCTTGTAATCTATTGCCCTGATGTATAAAAAATGCCTTAATCTACCTCTACATCCAGCTTCAAATGCTTGCTTGCACATGGCATGGTGTGAACATCAGAGACAAGCTGGGCCCCTCAGGCAAGAGCATTGCCTCTTTGGCTCCCTTAACAAAACCCGCCAGTCCCCACAAGGCCACTGCAAGGAGCTGGAAGAACTCAGGTCTCTGGGGGTCAGGTCCAAGGAGGCATTGAGGGGATGATGTAATCCTTTTGCTCACACATGCCTGGGTCCATCTTTGGTAAGGGACACTGAGAATGGTAGATCAACTGGCCTGAACCAGGATCCAAAGAACATAGCGTTTCTCTACCTGCAACCTCGGACAGGAGGAGGAAAAAGGCAGGAAATTTTGAGCAAATCTCTAGCAATCAAAATCCTAACAAGGGAACAGGCCAAGGTTGTGCCGTATGTAGTGTGCTGCTTATGGAGAGAAATCACAGAGGCAGTGACCTGCTTGTCATTTCCCTCTTTTTACTTGCCTCAGTTTCTCTCCCTAGCTGTTTAAAACAGCCATGAGGACCCAGAGCACGGAGTGACCAGTCCTTATGTGCATGCCCTGGACGGGTCAAAGATTAATTACAGTTATATTCTGGAGTCCCTATGAGGCCCCTGCATGTCTTAGGGTTTAACCTCAGACACTTCTGAAAGGTCTTTACTCATGTAAAGACATTTGAAATTCTCAAACTAGAGGGAGGAATTTGCCTCTTTGATCTTCAGAGCCTGGGCAGGGACCCAAGCACTCATTTAGTCATTTGTCAGTCTTTGTCTTGCAACTGGCAGGAAGCCTATGGCTCTGTAACCCAGTGCAACAACCAGTTTATCCTTCCATGGGAGCCTTTTTATGTGGCAGCCACCCTAGTGGCATGTAAGTGGCTGACCCATGCCTGCTTTCAATGGCCGAAGGTCAGAGACCACTTTTGGAAAAATGAAAGAGAAAAACGCTGGAGACGGCAGCCTGATTAAGTGGCTGACAGACACCCAGCAATGCCTCCAAAATTACAAAAGAAACATCAAAAGAAGCAATTGGTTCCATAGGCTCACTGTTTGATGTGGAGAGCTAGATGCCCAATGTGTACCCAAAGCTGATAACCAGAATGGTGAGCCAAAGTTTTTTCCTGAGGTCATGACCTGTGAAGCCACAGAATGAAATTGCAGACCAGAAGATTCAAACAAAAGTGTGGAAAATGTATTACAAGCAGATTCAGACTCTCCTTATGGGGAGGGAGGTCCAATAATGGACTGCCCATCAAGCCTTGTAGTATAGTTGTATATATTTGCTACAAGTCTGCTCTGTACCTATGTCTTCACCTGATTAATTTCCTGGATTGTTCTTATTCAGCAATAGACACAAACTTTCCCTGTTTCTGTGGGTCAGTTCACCTTATCATTGCAGACCCTCCCTAATTTCACATACCACACGCTTTGAGTCAGAAAAATTTTATTATTTCTCATGGTTGGTTCCTGTGATTAGGCTTGCTCAAAGTGTTCTGTCTGCCTCTGCCTATGTTCCACTTGTCTTTGTTTTTTATTGGACCCTTCCTCTGTCTCCCTGCATGTCAAGCTAACCCTCTCAGAAGGAAGGAAATAAAAAAGGTCAGAGCAGAAATAAATGCCATAGAGACAAAAACAAAAATAGTACAAAAGATTTTAAAAAATCGAAGAGATGGTTCTTTCAAAAGTTAAAAAAGATTGTTGGACCCCTCCCCAGACTAATCAAGAAACAAAGAAAGACGATCCCCCAAAATAAAATAATAAATGAGAGAGGAACTATAACAATAGACACCACAGAAATACAAAGGATTATAAGCAAATACTATGAACAGCTATATGCCAAAAAAAAAACAAACAAAAAAACCACACACAAAAAAAAACAAATAAACAAACCTAGACAATCTGGGCAAAAAGGACAAATTCCTAGAAACATCCAATCTTCTAAAATTCAATCAGGAAGAATAAGGAATGCTTAGTAGGCCAATAACAACTGATGAAATTGATGTAGTAATTAAAAACAAACAGAAAACTTCTAGCAAACAAAAGTCCTCCACAGGATGGATTTACATGTGAATTTTACCAAACATTCAAAGAAGAAATAACACCTATCCATCAAACTATTCCAAAAAATTCAAAAGGAATAAACACATAGAATATGTTTTTACAGAACCAGAATTATCCTAATTCCAAAGCTAAATAAAGACACTACAAAGAAAGAATATTACAGGAAAATATCCCTGATGAACATAGATGCTAAAATCCTCACAAAATATTAGCAAATCAGAAACAGCAATATATTTAAAACATCATACACCATGATAAGTGAGATTTATTCTGGGGATACAAGGCTGGTACAATATTCATAAATCATTAAATGTGATACATCACATAAACAAATTAAAAGATTAAAACCACATGATCATATCAATAGATGCAGAAAAATCATTTGACAAAATTCAACACCTATCTACTCTAATAAAAGCGTAATATTGAAACTGACCATTTCTTTGGGATGTCTAAGCCACGCCCACCAGCCAATCAGAGTGGCTGTATGCAAATTAACCCAGCCAAGATGGTGGGCACTGGCTGCCTCACCATGGGCCCAAGCCGCCTTTATCCCGCTCCCCAATCCTCCTTGGCCACTTCCCAGTTCCCTGGGGGCGAGGCCCCCGGGCACCTGCCTCACTGCCTGCCCAGGCCAGGCTTCCCCATCCCCTCACGAGGATCAGGGAGTGGGGAAAGGCTGGCCTGACCACGAGGCAGTGAACTGGCAGGGTTTTCCCAGCTCTCCAGTGGCTGGGGAAAGATGGGGAGCAGGCAAGCTTGGCAGGCAGGCAGCACCGAGCCCTGGCCACAGCTCAAAAAAGAGAACAACATGCAGGGGATGGCAGGACTCTGATAGATCAACATGGGGCGTGCTGCTCCAAGCCTCCATGGTGTGCCTGGGGGCAGGCCCCCAGCAGATAGACACACACAGGATGACTGCTCTGAGCTTCAGATGTGGCTGGGGGCAGGCCCCCAGTGATGAGACACACTCACACACACACACACAAAAGGGGCCTGCCAGACTGGGGCCATCATAGGACATCCACTGAGGGGTTCTGGACTGTGAGTGGGGGCAGACTGGGCTGTGGGACCCCCACCCTCCCCCTGTGCACTAATTTCATGCACTGGGCCCCTAGTTTTTGATAAAAACTCCTATAAAGTGGGAATAGGGGGATCATACCTCAACATAATAAAGGCCATATATGGAAAACCTACAGCCAACATAATATTCAATGGGAAAAAAATAAAAGCGTTTTCCTTAAGAATGGAACAAGACAGGGATGTTTGCTTTCACCACTGTTATTCAACACTAGAGGCCCGGTGCACAGATTCATGCATGAGTGGGGGGTGGGTCCCTCAGCCTGGCTTATGCCTTCTCGCAATCCAGGAACCCTTGGGTGATGTCTGACTGTAGGTTTAGGCCTGATCCCCATAGGCCTCTGGGGATCAGGCCTAAACCAGTAGTCTGACATCTGCTAAGGGATGTAGCAGTGTACCAAGTGGCAGATGGCCATGGAGGACCCTGAGCTGGTGCTCATCCTGGGCCACTTCACCTGCTGCCACCACTCAATAGCACTGCCATGGAGTCAAGAGAAGCTGCTGCTGCCACAGCTGTGTTCATCAGCCATGACCATGGTTTCTGGCTAAGTGGCACCCCCCATGGGAGCACACAGACCACCAGGGGACAGCTCCTGCATTGAGCATCTGCTCCCTGGTGGTCAGAGTATGTCATAGCGACTGTTCAGCCAGTCATTCCAGTTGTTCAGGTTGTTTGGTCTTAATGGTTGCATATATATATATATATATATATATATATATATATATATACACACACACATACATACATACATATTAGAGGCCCAGTGCATAAAATTCAGGCACTGGCAAAGGGAGGGGTCCCTCAACCCAGCCTGCACCCTCTCACAGAGTCTGGGACACCTCAGGGGATATCAAAATGGCAGTTGGAAATCCCTCTCTCAGTCCAGGACCCCTCTCTCCTTACCGCCTGCCTGCTCGCTGCTCCTTAGCACTGCCACAGAGGCAGGAGAGGTTCCTGCCACTGCCACTATGCTCACCAGCCATGAGTCCTATATTTCTATGTAGTTGTCTGTGGGCCAACTGCTCTCTTCCTTCTAATTTAAGATTCCTTTTTATTAAGGTTCAGAACACAGAAGTCCTTGATATTCTGCTGAGAAACTTGGACTCAGTCCTTCCTCTATGGTCACACAATTGTCACACGCCAGGCAGTCACTTAGAAATATCTTGGCATTGGCCAACTTATGGAATTCTCCCTGTGGTATTCTCTTGGTCATCATTTTTTTGTGTGTTTTCCCCCCCCAAAAAACATTTCAAAGTTATATGAATATAACATACAAAGATGTAGCCTCTTTTGTAGGAACAGGGAAGGAAGGGGTTGTTAAGTAAGGCACACAGAGCTGTAGCAAGCACTAGCTGTGGAGAGGGACAAGACGGGAAGGAGGTTGGCACTGAGGCCGAGGACCTAGAGCCATTGCTGGGGAAGTAGGGATACCCTCTGAATGCCACGTTCTGAGGTTGAACTAATTGGTCAACTGAGGCAGAGGTGAGTGGCCGTATCAGTCATCTTTGGTGCTGTTTACCCTTTCCCACCCCAGCTCTGTTGTAAAACCCCAGAGCCCTGGATCCCAAAGGCCCCATCCAGAGCAGAGGCTCTGGAAAGAGGTGAGAGAAAGTGAGTAAGGCAAGTTTGAAAGCTGATATGCCTGTGTGCTGAGGGATGGCTAGAGACAGTGGTGAGAGGTAGCAGGGGAAGGGCTATTATACATACCTTTTTGTGGGACACAGGTGAAGGAGGCCAGGGGAGTAAGGTAGGGATGGCGCACCATGCTCCCAGCCTCTTATGCATCCCTGTCTGTCCTCTACAGTAAACATGGAGGAAAGGGGCTGCCTCTGAGGAGGGGCAAGGCCAGGCCAGGTGACTATCTTCAGTTCTGGCAGAAGTGATGGTCATAACCCTGAGATGCTGTCTAACTGGTGATGGCAGAGGGCTCAGTGCCTCCTTGCTTCTCAAAGAACATGTAGTCAAGGGGAAATGTGGCTCTATGCAGTACAGCCTTCACCCTCACATCCAGATCCAGCGGGAACTGCAAGACAAATTAATCTGCATCTGTGAGGGCTTCTTGGAGAAGCCCCTCCCACCCCACTGCTTGCTGATGTGGCCCACATTGTGGGACTCATCTGGAGTCTTTGCCTAAAAGTTGGTGTCTGTGCCACAGCCACAGGTCCAGCAGGATCGCATCTTGAATGGAGAACTTGGGGAGGAAGGGATGCAAGGTCTTCAGCACATGGCCAATGGTGGTGCCTGGTGGTGACTGTACTTCCATTTCTTGGTCATTGGGGTCCATCAGATGGACACAAAGGGGCCAGCAGGCCCTGCAGCACAACAGTTGCTCTCTTTAGGCGCCTGACCCAGGGGCTGTCCAGCCCCTGAGTGCGGTTCATACCGGTTACTTGTCTCCCAGCCTAGGAGCGTTTCCACTCGTGCAGCCCTCTGGTGAATCAAAATCTGATCAATTGCCACCAAGAATTTGAAGCCAGAAGGCACCCCAGGCAGTGGCAAGAGGAAGGCAGCAGGCTCAGCAGCAGGTCTCAGGGTAGTGGGGCTGGGCAAGGGGAAGAGAGCGAAGTCGGGAGCAGGGACAGGCACATGGGCGGGCACTGTCACCTATCCTGGCCCAGGATGCTGCACCTGTTCTGGGTACCCAGCAGTCACAGGGTAGGAAGGAGGGGGCAAAGGGGTGTAGCCTGTAGAGGGCAAGTATCCTGCCATAGTAAAGGGATGAGGGCCCACGGGTTGTTGTTATACCGGAAGCTTAGTTCTAGAAGTGCGGGTAAGCTTGGGGACAGTCTGACAGACACAGAGACAGACACAAAGACGGAGAGGCGACTGCACCAGGAGCCCACCTAGGGTCTCTTGGGCAGCGCCTCTGACTCGGGGAGAAACCGAAAATGTCAGCAGGTGGGGCAGATTACCTGGGACTCTGGATTCCATTTGGGGTTTGCAGAACTGCCTCCTCCCTTTGTTCTCCCATTCTCTGCAGAAGTGGCTGTTGGCGGATGGCAGGACAAATGGATCCATGATCAGACCAACAGCCCGACCTCGAGGGAGGTTTCCTGACCCCTCTGCATTCCCCACTCACTTAAAGCCCTTAAAATAGTCGGGGTGCTCAGAGACTCCTGAGAGCTCGTGGAGGTGAGCCCTTGGTCATTGGTTTTTGTTTTTCTACTACATTCCTTCCTTGTGCAGTGATCATACTTCATCTAGAGCGGGGTGGGCAGGGGCTGGCTTGAGTGACCTGGCATTGCTGGCAGTATCCTTTCTTCCCTGTGGAGGGTCTAGGGAGGGGAAGCGGCTGCAGTGCCTGAGGCCAAGTTCCAGGAGGCCAGCAGTGCTGTTGGGATCGTGCTGGCAGTGCTGGTCTGTCCACTTGAGATTGAACCTCCAGATCAGCCCTGCCTCCACCACTGATTGATTGGAGTATGAGGGCCTGGAGGAGGGACCAAGAGGTCTGCCTTCCAGTCGCTGGCCAGTCACCGCTGCCACCTGATTCTGCTCCCTCTGCTCCCTAGCCTGGTGATTAGTCATCCACCTGCTTGTTTACGTTGTGATGGACTCTGGCTCTTTATGTATTAGGATAGATAGTATTTGAAGTCCCAGCCACAGCAATCAGACAAGAATAGGTAAAGGACATTCAAATTGGAAAGGAGGAAGTAAAACTGTCATTATTCTCAGACTGTACATAGAAAACCTTAAGGACTCCACCAGGAAACTACCAGACTTAATAAATGAACTTGGCAAGGTAGCAGGATACAAAATCAACATCTAGAAATTGATGGCATTTTTATACAACAATAACAAACTCTCAGAAAGAAAAACTAAAAAAAGTCCCATTTACCATTGCAACAAAACTTAACCAAGGAGGAAGAAGACCTGTACTTGGAAAACAATAGGACATTGAAAAAAGAAATAGAGAAAGATACAAACAAATGGTTGCATATACCATGTTCATGGATTGGAGGAATTAACATCATTAAAATATCTATACTACCCAAAGCAATCTATAGATTCTGACAGATGCTAGTAAGAATGTGAAGAAAATGGAATACTAGTTCACTGCCAGTGTGGATGCAGACTGGTACACACACTATGGAAAAAAGTATGGAGCTTCCTCAAAAAATTAAAAATGGAACTTCCATTTGACCTAGTGATCCCACTTCAGGAATATATCCAAAAACCCCCAAAAACCATTTAGAAAGAATCTATACAGCCCTATGTTCATTGCAGCATTATTTACAATAGCTAAGATTTGGAAATAGCTTCAGTGACTATCAGTAGATGAATGAATAAAGAAACTGTGGGACATTTACTCTATGGAATACTATGCAACTAAAAAAAGAGGGATATTTTACCCTTTGGGACAGCATGAATGGACCTGGAAAATATTATGCTCACTGAAATAAGCCAATCTGAGAAAGGCAAATATCATATGTTCTCATTTATTTGTAGAATCTAATGAACAAAGTGAATTGACCAACAAAATAAGACCTGAAACATGGAAGCATGGAACAGACTGATATACTTTGATGTGGGGTTGGGGGAATGAGAAGAGATAAACCAGAGAACTTATATAATTACTAGAGGCCCAGTGCATGAAATTCATGCATAGGTAGAGTCCCTAGGCTTAGCCGGCAATCAGGGCCAATCTGTGGGGTGACTGGCGGGGCAATCAGGGAACTCCCACTGAAACCCGCCTTGGAGGCAACTGGAAGAGCAATTGGTGGGTGGCACCGGCTTGCTCGCCTGCTGACTCTGCCCTCTGCTGCTACCACTGGTCACTTCTCTCTGTGGGGTGAATGGAGGGGTGATTGGGGGTCCCCACTGGCACCCACTTTGGCTGGCCTGGTGCCTGCACATTGGGGGCAGCTCCTGTGTTGAGCATCTGCCTCCTGATGATCAGTGTGCATTATAGTGACCAGTCATTCCACCAGTCATTCCACCATTTGGTTGATTTGCATATTAGCCTTTTATTATATAGGATA
>PVJC01011526.1:0-41430 GCA_004026665.1 Murina feae | reverse complement strand
CAGATGCAGCTGGGGGCAGGTCCCCAGTGGCCACACACACACACACACACACACACACACACACAAAAGGCGCCTGGCAGACTGGGGCCATCATAGGACATCCACTGAGGGGTCCCAGACTGTGAGAGGGCACAGGCCGGGCTGAGGGACTCCCTCCACCCCAAGTGCACAAATTTTTGTGCACCGGGCCCCTAGTATTGCATATAATCATAAAATAGTATGATGGAATGGAGACCAAGTTTGTCAGTTATATTGGTAAACATGCATTTCCATAGGTCACTACAGAAAAAGAAAGTCAACTTTGTGGCAAACACTACTGGTCGCGTAGCCCACATCATCTCTCAGTTTCATCCTTCCTTTTCCATAATTGCATGGATTAGCTGTGACCATATGACCCAATTCAGAGACAGAAGGTCATAAGGCAATCTGTATGGGATGTTCAAGATATCATTATAATTGCTATTGTCTAACTTTGTTGTTTTAAATTTCTGAGTGAAACAGCCTTTTAAAAATTACATTTCACCTGTTGAAATTGAAAATCCTAGAGCCTTAAGGAATCATTTATAAGACTGTATAAATAAATGGCACAGTTAAGAATGTTGAAGCAAAAAGGTAGTTGGAAGCTACAACATTTACAACACTGAGAAGCCTCCCTCCAACTCTAGACCACCTACTTCAAACCATGTGAAAAGAAAAGAAAAAAAAAAAGGTCACTATTTGTCCTTAGCCAGTTTTGCTCAGTGGATAGAGCATTGACCTGTGGACTGAAAGGTCCCGGTTCGATTCTGGTCAGAGAGAGCAGGCTTAATCCCAGGTCCTGGTCGGGGGCACATGAGTGCAGGAGGATATGTTTTTCTCACATCGATGTTTCTCTCTGCCTCTTCTCCTTTTTCTTCCACTCTCTCTAAAGGGAGAGGGAGAGATAGAGAGAAACATCAATGTGAGAATGAACAACAAATCCCTATTTGTTTAAGCCGTGGGAGTTGAATAGATGTTAGCCAAATACAGTTTAGAATACTACAATTTACCTTCTCTTTTTAGATGTTCAATTTTACAGGTATTAGCTAGAAGATGCAGTGATTTTAATAGACTATAGCTTCTAAGGAACATCAGTATCCTGTAAAATTTATACAAAACTCCCTTCAGCTAACAACGCTGATATTTCCACAAGATGTCTTAGTGCTCAGTTTTGAAATGAGTGTCCTGTTTTTCAAGAAGCAGAGTATATTTAAGGTGCCCTGTGTTTTTCTTCAAAACTGGGAATTTCAGTTCACACACTGGTTTATTTTGGAAAATTCGTCTTCACTAACTCCATTAGCATCACTATGATGGGGATTAATCACTGTTTTCATATAATTACTATTTTAAATAATTACCTTAATCTTTACAGAATACTACTGGAAGTGTGTATATCTTCATTAAGAGTACTTCAAAGCAGTTTAGCCAAGAGGACCAGGGTGCAAAACCAAAGACAATATTTTCCCTCATATGCCTGAATATATTGTGAAGATAAAGTTTTATTTCTGTATTCAAATATGCTCACCCACTGGAACAAATTCCAAACCTTCTTAACTATCAATTTGTTTAAAATACTAAGTTCTATTTGAAATTATAACTCTGCTTAACATATGTTAAACTGTATTTTTCTTTGTAAATGAGACAGTGAAAAATCTGAAATATTTAGTCATTCCTATCTCTCATGATTTTTCTTTTACCTGACTTATTTCCTTAACTAAACTCAAAACATAAGAATTAAAGGATATGCTTTAACAAAATCTACATCCGGTAAGGTTTAGATACTTAAAATTTTATAATGTCTTCTTTATTCCCACTCATTTACTTTATATAGCCGTTAAAATTAAAATTGAAATAAAGAGGAGAACAAACAGACTCTAAAGCAGAATTACAACAGTTGCAGGAGTCACAGTACAGTTTGACTAAAGTATATGTCCTTTTCAGGGTGAAAACTGTGAGCTTAAATAATAGCAAAATTAAAGAAAAATTTATAGTATTTGCAAAGATATTGGGATTTAAGTAGACTTCAACAATTTTAAAGAAGGAGATATAGAGTTTCACATGGCATGTATTGAAATACATTAGGCTTTGAGTAATGGAGATTACTTAGGATTTGTTAAGGAAAATTGAAAACTATCAAGCCTATTGAGAGAATAGCATTCTATTCTTTGTGGAGAGGTGTTTAGATTGCCCTGAATGTTTCTGTGTATGGTGAATAATACATACCTCAGCATTTTAGTGCACTTCACAAAAGAAGAAAAATGAAAGAAGAAGGAGAAGCACAGATATGCAGTTTTCAAGGTAATGAAGTCTCAATGTCTCTCTTAATGAGAATATTTCATTTGCTTAATTCATGTAGAAAAAATTGCCAAGAACCTTTTCCTTGAAGTATGTTCTCCATTTTTCCTTCAATGTGCATAAATTGATACTGAAATATACCAACAGGTTTTTATGACATTTGATATAATAAAATGACAATTAAAAATAAATAAATGTATTTATTGAATAATTATTAAAATTTAGCTAATTTTCACTAATTTATTCATTGACATAAATACATTTGACGTATTTATGGAAATACTTTTTTACTTTATTTTTTTTAATATATTTGTTTTGATTTCAGAGAGGAAGGGATAGGGAGAGAGAGAGAGATGGGAATCCAACCCGCAATCCAGGCGTGTGCAATGACTTGTAAGCCAAGTGTGACTCCCTGGTTCACAGACTGATGTTCAACCACTGAGCAACACTGGTGGGCTAGAAATACTTTTTAAATAAGATGAACTTAAAGGAAGCAGTGTTTTTCCTAAAGAATAAGTTCTCATAAAAATAACCAATCAATTGCTAACTTCTCTAATTATGCTCCTTTTTCTATTTTAACACAACCTACAGCATGGCCCAAGAAGTAATCTTATCTAATAAAAGAGTAATATGCAAATTGACCATCACTCCAACACATAAGATGGCCACCCCTATGTGGACACAAGATGCCCACCACAAGATGGCTGGCAGAGGAGGGCAGTTGTGGGAAATCAGGACAGCAGGGCAGTATAGTTGGGGGGAACCAGGCCTACAGGGGAGGACAGTTGGGGAGAACCTGGACTGCAGGGGAGGACAGTTGAGGGTGACCAGGCCTGCAGGGAAAGACAGTTAGGGGTGACTGAGCTGGCAAGGAAAGGAAGTTAAGGGTAACTGGGGCAACAGGGGAGGGCAGTTGGGGAAATCAGGCCTGCAGGGGAGGGAAGTTATGGGCAATCAGGTTGGCAGGGGAGCAGTTAGGCATCAATCAGGCTGGCAGGGAAGTGGTTAGGGGGTGATCAGGCTGGTAGGCAGAAGCAGTTAAGGGCAATCAGGCAGGCAGGCAGGTGAGTGGTTGGGAGCCAGTATTCCTGGATTGTGAGAGGGATGTCTGACTGCCCATTTAGGCCTGATTTCATCAGGATCATGCCTAAACAGGCAGTTGGACATCCTTCAAGGTGTCCCAGATTGAAAAGGGTGAAAGCTGGGCTGAGGGACACCCCCCCCATGCACGAATTCCATGCATCAGGCCTCTAGTCCTATATAATAAAAGGCAAATATGCAAGTCAACCAAACAACCTATCGCTATGATATGCACTGACTACCGGGGGCAGATGCTCAACACAGAAGCTGCCCGCTGGTGGCTCATGAACTCTCACAGGGAGAGTGTTATTCAGCCAGAAGCCAGGCTCATGGCTGAGGAGTGCAGGGGCAGTGGCAGGATCCTCTCCAGCCCTCTTGGCATGGTAAAGATGTCCTATTGACTGCTTAGGCCTGCTCCCCAGGCCATTCGGACATTCCCAGAGGGATCTTGGACTGCAAGAGGGTGCAGGCCGGGCCAAGAGACCCCCTGTAGTACATGAATCTCATGCACCAGTCTTCTATTATGATGAGAAGAAAACACTTCTTAAGACACTCTGGCAACTGCAGCACACACATTTGACATCTTCATTTTCAAATATGTAAATCACACATATATTTCAAGAACAAGGCAATATCCATACTCTTCCAAAAAGATATTCTGACTGATATTAACTTGCCCTTTCCTGAAAATTTACAGCAAAATGGTATATATGGTATTTATCACTTTTTACTAAATACTGTTGGCTTTTACATATTGGTTTGATCCTTCCTAATATGTACAAAGATTTTAAAGACAAGACATAAATTTAAAATTTTATATGTATTTATTTTGTACATTAATACATTCAAAAGAAAATCTGGTAACATATTAATAAGTTATGAATGTAAGATGGACAAAATGAAAAAATAAGCACATGGATGCATCACCAAAATTAAAATGTTAAATACTAAAAAGACCCTTGAACCATCCTCATCTCTTATTTTATTTATTTTTACTCATTGAGATCCAGTATATATTAAATTTTGTTCTCTATTCTTTTGTTTTTCAATATATATTTTTAAGTCTGTGATTATATCATTGTGCAAAATAGTGTTTCATTTGTAATTTTTAAATTTTAAATGATATGATTTACTGGTATACTAGTATTCTAGCTTCTAATTTTAACTCAGAATTATTATTCTATGAGATATTGCTACAGATCTATAGAGTTTTGCTACCAGATAGTCTTAATTTATTAATTTACTAGTGATGAAGTGTTTATATTGTTGTTGTAAACATTATTGTACATATCTCCTGAAGCAAGTGTGCATAGGTTTCCCGATTATATATAATCAGGAATGAAATTGCTGGGGGCATAGTTTAAGTGACCATATTTTTTAAATATTTTTTTATTGATTTCAGAGAAGAAGGACAAGGGGAAGAGAGATAAAAACATCAATGATGAGAAAATCATTGATCTGCTGCCTCCTGCACATCCCCCACTGGGGATCGAGCCTGCAACCCAGGCATGTGTCCCTGACCAGAATCAAACCTGGGACCCTTCAGTCCGCAGGCCGATGCTCTATCCACCAAGCCAAACCGGCTAGGGCAAGTGACCACATTTTTTAACTTGTTATATCAATTTAACATTTCCGCTAGTAATGTGTGAAAGTTGACCCTGATTCCTACCATTATGTATGATTCAGATTTAAATTTTGAACTATCTGGTGGACATATAATGTTATCTAATTGTGTTACAAATTTGCATTTCCATGTTTACCAATGTAGTTGAACGTTTTTTTCATGTGAGTACTTTCCTAGTTCTATTTGTAAAATGCCTGTTTATATTATTTACTGATTTTTCTATTTGGTTGTCTTTTATGTATTGACTTATTAGAATTTAATAATGAGCTCTATGCATCAGACTAATGTTAGTTATATATGCAGCAAATATCTTCTCTCAGCATGTGAATTATCTTTTCATTCTTTTTAAAGTGTGTTTTAATTAAAAGTGGTTTTTCATTTCAATTAGTTTGAATAATTCATTCTTTTTTTCTTTATGATTAGGGATTTGGAGGTCATAAAAATCACTCCCATATACACTTGCTTCAAATGTGTGTTATAGCCCAGCTGACGTGCTCAGTGGCTGAGCCTTGACCTAAGAACCCGGAGGTCATGGTTTGACTCCCTTTAAGGGCACATGCCAGGGTTAGGAGCTCCATCCCTAGTAAGGGGTGTGCAGGAGGCAGGCAATCAGTGATTCTCTTTCATAATTGATGATTCTATCTCTCTCTCCCGCTCTCTTCCTCTCTGAAATTAATAAAAATAGGTTTTAAAAAAGAACATTAAAAAATATGTTGAGATTTGATGTTTTTCTTGATATCACAATGAATCTATAAATCAGGCAAGTGAAATAAAAAGCCATGAATGTTGTATGTTTCATTACTTAGGCCTTTTTTACTGATTTTAATTAGACTTTAAAATTTTTTTCAATAAGTATGTACCTTATTTTTTGATAGTATTATAATTTTTGTTATTTTAAATTGTAGTTTTAATTGCTTTTGGCAGTAATCACAAAGTCAATTTATTTGCCTATTAACTTTTAGATTATTTTAGTTTAAGTATACAACTATATAATGGGAAAATACTGCCATTCTGGCTCATCTTTTTTAGTCCTTGTAGAATGTATTCTTGTATAAGGAGGCTCACCTGTCTGGACTGGACAGTCACAATGAGTGAATGTTTTCTTGCTGGCATGTAAAACCCTCTCTCTCTCTCTCTCTCTCTCTCTCTCTCTCTCTCTCTCTCTCTCTCTTTCTCCTATAGGGTCTCATTCTGAGATAGAAACATATAATTTTAATTTATTAACAAAAACCATAAAGCAAATGTGTTTCAAAAGTGTGTGACGCAAATATGATGATAAAAACATAAATATTTAAGTCTGCTATAGAAATTTTGGGAACGCTTTTTGTACAAAAATGTATTTGACCTAATACTTAAAGGATGAATATACTCCCAAGGTTAACTCATGGGAAATGTGTTAGGATATTAAGTCATTTTTAAAAACCATAAATATTTCTAGATTCCAGTCTGTAAAGTTCAAAGTGCATGCAAACCCTGTGCCTTCCTTGCATGGTATTTATGCTGCTTCTTTCCAAGATTGAAGCAGAACCTCTGGAAATAACTGTATTTCAAAATACAATTAAAAGCAATTGAACAGCCAGATTTAGAATCAGAAATTGACACAACTATAATAGGAGCTGTAAAACAGATTAAAGAAATGGAAAAACAGTGAGTATTTCTCAACGACCTTCATAGTCTTAACTGATGCTAAGATGAGTGAAGAGGATGAGAAGTCTATTTGGTTCTCCCAGTTAATTTTCAGTAGCAATTGTCTTTGAAGTTCCATTAACAGCTAATGTCTCTGTAGCGCTATCCTTTGAATTTTTTACCACCTGTTCACAACTGCTGAGAACAATTTTCTGTTTATAATGTACACACATACTTACACTAAGACACTTACAACTAGCTGGTTTAATAGGAGCCCCATGTGGAGAAATGGAATAGACACCCAGGCTTCTAGGCTAATCATGATGTATTGGGTAAAAAGTCTTAAGAGGAACTTACTGATTTTTAAAGATTAAATACGAGACACACATAATAGTTGCTTAAAATCCATGTGATTCAACTCCAGGTGTCACTGGCCTTCTCTGAGCACTGTTAAAGTCCTTTTAGCTCAGCACAGATGAAGTAAATGATAGTCAGGAATGTTGCTTAAACTTATGATCAGACCAGTTGAATTTATGGGTTGTGCTTGCTAAGGGGTAACTGCTAAAATAGAGATATTAAGTTGACCTACAGTGTAACATCAAAACCATTTTATGACATATTTAAAACTTCTCAATATTCCATTCTTGTAATTGCTCTGACTTTTGCACTCCATTTTACTTAGTGACACTCAGTGAACTGAACTGCTTTGGTAATGAGATAGCAGAAAGGAAATTCAGTGAGCAGTTAGGTTACATCCCTTGTAGCCTAGTTTCTGAATAATCTTATATCTTGATTATATAATCTTTTCCTGGTATATCCACCATCAAAATGGAAACTATTCATAAGTAATATAGTGCCCTACCATATATTTATAATATTTATAGTTAAGACATTTAAAATAAATGATAAGATTTGAATTTGAAATTTCTTTATTACTGGCCCTAGATTTACTGCTTTTAAATCCAGCAAGTTAAATAATTTTGTACATTAATGCATGTTTCTTTTAGTGATTATAATTCATGTTGCTTTTTCTAGTCACGTGGTGAAAGTATTAAGGGCTTATGACATTACTGCACTAATCTGTCTATTCAGGGTAAATTTTATGCTTTCAAAATGATATTTTACAGGAAGATGTAAAAAGTAGGTTCCCTGAAATTGAAGGTTGTATAAATACCCCATTTTCATGCCTTGCATTTAAAGCTCCCATGCATGCTGAGATTTTACACACAAGTTGTAATTTTTATATTTAAACAGATGTTATAAGGCAAGCCAGCAACTGCACCAGTGAGTTGCTAAGCCACCAGAGAAAAACAAACTGTTCTAAGCATAAGAACCAGCCAAGCTATGAACTGTGGAATCCATAAGCTGTATTTAAAATGAGGTCACTGAACCATGATCTCATTCTGAACGGAATCATTTGGATAAATATGTACATCAAAATGACTTGTTTGAAGCTCAAAGGTTGTTGGTGAAAATTACACAGTGCAGGACATATGCATATGCATAAAGGTAAAATAATATTTTTTATTAGATCAGTGTACTTCCATATGCAAGCAGTTGAGTGCCTGTTTTTATTTTCATTTTTGCTTATCTGGAACATCACCATTTTAGTGATAATAATTAGAATGTACAAAGTATCAATGCATTTTTTACCCTGACACATTTCAGAAACTGTTTAGAAATGCAGAAGGATAAAATATTACTGAGATAATCTATGAACAATAATAGCAAGGATCCATTTTGATTAGCAACATTAATTGAGAACTACTATAAGAAGAACAGACTTCTATATTTTTTGAAAAGAATAAATTAATTTTCTCTTGCTTTTAAAGTTATAGAGCTTAAGCATGTTTTGTAAAGTATGAATTCAAATTCTGTTCAGAAGACCGGTTATCTGTGAGACTACAAATAAATATGCATCTTAGGAAATGCAGAGTGGCATAAGGGTTAGGAAATTTACAAAGCGTTTGAAAGAAATTAAAATTTTTTTTTGCATTATATGCTTGCTCGTACCCAAGACATAAAACAGAGGCTAGAGTTCAGTAACAGGAAGGCAAAGCTGAAAGGACTCATTGGGAATCAAAGTCTCATCCTGAGTTTTATAATAGGAAAATTCACCACAGTCCTCTCAAGTACCAGGTCAAGTAAAAAATAAACTCAGAATAATGACATAATTTTTAAAAATGACAATTTTTTGAAAACCTTAATATGATAAAATTTTCTGTAGAAAAAAATTAATGAAACTTACTAATTTAGAGAATGAACCAAAAAGGATTAAACTATTTGTAGAAAGTGGAAACATGTAGAGTATCATTTCTTCAAATAGATATATATTTCTTATTTCACTAAGGTAAATGTTATAAGAAAGAATGCTACATTAGAAAGATAAACATGATTTACAGGACTAGAAACTCTTCAAGAAAATAGAATATGTAATTTTTTATAACATAGAGCATTCATGGTAATAAGCCTCTAAAAATGTTAAAAGTGGACTTCATATGATTTTTAAGAGGTAATAAAATATGGTTCATGTAGATAACTGTACAGGACTAAGTATTTTTGCAGACTAAGAAAGAATCCTATATAATAAAAGGCTAATATGCAAATCAACCAAAGGGCAGAACAACCAGTAGCTATGACGCCACTGACCACCAGGGGGCAGACACTCAATGCAGGAGCTTCCCCCTGGTGGTCAGTGTACTCCCACAAGGGTGTGCTGCCCAGCCAGAAGCCGAATTCATGGCTGACGAGCACAGTGATGATAGCGGGAACCTTTCCCCGCCTCTAGGGCAGTCAGACATTCCCCGAGGCCTCCCAGACTGTGAGAGGGCACAGAATGGACTGAGGGACTCCCCCGACTTCATGAACTTCATGCACAGGGCCTCTAGTATTCAATAAAAGGGCCCTGGTTCAGCCACTGTGGAAAACAGTATAGAGGTTTTTTTAAAGATTAAAAATAGAAATACCGTATGATCCAGCAATTCCATTTTTGGATATCCAAAAGAAATGCAAGAGTTAAAAGAGATATAAGTACTCCCATGTCATTGCAGTATAATTTATAGTAGCCAAGATATGTAAACAACCTAAGTGTCAATCGATGAATGGATAAAGAAATTGTGATACACACACACACATGCACACATGTATATACATATATTAAATACAGATAGAGATAGATGGAAAATTATTCAACCAGGAAAAAGAAGGAAATCCTGCCATTTTCGATAACATTCATGGAACATGGGGGCATTTTGTTCATTGAAATAATACAGGGAAAAACAAATACTATATGGTATCATCTCTATGTGGAATCTAAGAAGCTGAGAGTTTTTGCCAGTGGTTAGGGCTTGGGAATGGAGGAACTGAGGAGATGTTGTTTAAGCATACAGACAGAGGACTAGTAGATAAATATATAAATAAATCCTGGAGTGATTGTAGTCAACAATACTGTATTATAAATATTAAAGTTGCTAAAGACTAGATCTTAATTGTCCCCACAATAAAAAAAGGAAGTGATAATTATGTGGCATGATAAGGGTGTTAGCTAATGCTAGGTGGTAATTATATTGCGATATCTGTAATAATAAAAGTGTAATATGCTAATTAGACTGGACGACCATCCAAACGAAGCTGGTGCTGCGAGGGAAGCCTGGGTCCTGGGTGCCGGACGGAAGCTGGCGCCAGCAGCTGGGGGAAGGAAGGCCTACTCTTGCACAAATTTTGTGCATCGGCCTCTAGTATAAATATATTGAGTCAACACATTGTACAACTTAAACTTACACAATGTTATATGCATATTATATTTCAATTTAAAAGAAAAGAGGCCTGAAACTGGATTTCTCTGACTCTTATGGAAAATTGAGACTTTATTTAAAATGATAATTGATTGAGCCAGTTTATATGTTGCTATGTGGTCTCACTCTCTGGCAACATAGTGCTAATTTTACAATATTAAAGAAAGTAAAGGTTACATAAGATATTTATTTATTTATTTATTTATTTATTTATTTATTTATTATTTAATTACTTCAAATAAACAAGTAACTATCCAGAGTTTTGGAAAAAGGCAATAACTCCTGACTTTATAAAATACTAGGGGCCCGGTGCACAAAAATTTGTGCACTCAGGAGGTCCCTCAGACCGGCCTGTGCACTCTCAGTCTGGGACCCCTCTGGGGATGTCTGCTGGCATGCCTGGTCAGCCTGGGTGAGGGGTTGATGGCTGTTTGTAGGCCGGCCAAGCCCCCCATTGTGGACCCTCACCCCACTGGGGTGTGACCAGCCTGGGTGACAGGCTGAGGGCCGTTTTCAGGCTGCCCACAGCCCCTTCAGGTTTTGGGTCCCCACTGGGGTGCCTGGGCAGCCTGGGTGAGGAGCTGAGGGGCATTTTCAGGCTGCCCACAGTCCCTTCAGATTTTGAGTCCCTACTAGGGTTCCTGGCCAGCCTGGGTGAGGGGCTGATGGCTGTTTACAGGCTGGCCAAGCCCCCTAGTGGGATCCCTCGCCCCATTGGGATGTGGCTAGCCTGGGTAACAGACTGAGGGCTGTTTTCAGGCTTTCAGGCTGCCCACAGTTCCCATTGACCCAATGTTCCAGCAAGGCTGGCTGGAAGCAGGTTTCTGGGGTTTATTTATCTTCTATAATTGATACACTGTTCCTTTAAGCTGAGGCCTAGGCAGGTAAGGAAGCCTCCTGTCTGCTTCAGCTCCAGGCTTCTATAATTGAAAGAATGTTGCAAGTATGTTGCCTGGAGCCGAGAGAAGCCCAACCAGCGGCCGGGAGACAGTTTACTCCTGGTGCAATGGAAGCTGCCTATTTACTCCAGCTCTGTGACTGCCAGCCTCCATCTTGGCTGGGTTAATTTGCATACAGCCACTCTGATTGGCTGGTGGGCATGGCTTAGGCATCCCATAAAAACAGTCAATTTCAATATTACGCTTTTATTAGATTAGATTATATAGCTCTTAAAAATAAGTTGTAACACCAGGCCAGTGTGACTCAGTGGTTGAGCATCAACCTATGAGCAAAGAGGTCATTCTTGGATTCTTGATTGAGGCACATGCCTGGGGTTGAGGTTCGATCCCCAGTGGGGGTTGTGCAGGAAGGAGGCAGCTGATCAATGATTCTCTCTCTTTGATGTTTCTAGCTCTCTCTGCCTTTCCCTTTCTCTCTGAAATCAATAAATATTTATTTTAAAAAATAAGATGTAATATATTCCAAACCGTGTGTTTGACAGGTGAGAAAACAAAACTGTAGAAGTGTGTAATTAATACCCATAATAAAATATAGACTTAGCCATTCATAATTCATGTATTCGGGGTTTCAAATAAGTGTATCCTCTGGTACAAGACAATAAACACTTGTGAAATCCAGTAATTCAAATAAAAGACCATATTTTAATGATTGACTCAGAAAATCCACCCTAATAAGCAATGTTAACTTCCTAATTACTAGGAATTAAAATGTTGGGAAATTAAAATATTTACTGATTTCACATATTACTGAGTAGTTTATGAACTATGAATGCAGTTCATTAACTGCTCTAATGCCTACTTTATTTTCCAAAAATGAGAGGATAGCATGAGGACACATTAATCACAGGAAAAGAATATCTTACTCTATACTACTAGTAAATTATTTAATAACTTTACTATTTTAAGATCATGGAAAACATGCATTCAGGCTATATGAACTTTTTAAAAAAATATATTTAATAGATATCAGAGAGAAAAGGAGAGGGAGAGATAGAAACATCAATGATGAGAGAGAATCATTGATTGGCTGCCTCCTGCATGCCCACACTGGAGATCAATCCCACAACCCAGATATGTGCCCTGATTGGGAATTGAACCATGACCTCTTGGTTCATAGGTTGGCGCTTAGCCACACCAACTGGGTGAACTTTTTTTTTTTTTAAGTGTAAACATGGCTTCCTAGAATCTTTATTAAGCAAAAACAACTGAACTGAAGAAAAAAATGCCTTAACCACAAGAGAAGTGAAGTTTACATGAATGAATTATATCAAATCTGTTGTGACAAAATGGATTTTCAAAGCAAAAGTTATTGGCCCTAAAAAACTTTCCTCCATGTTTTCCATCTTGTTTTACTTTAAAACTGATTTTTTCTAAGTATATCACAGATTCACTTTCTTCAGTTATTTAAAAACAAACAAACTGAAATCACTGTATTTGTTCTCTTTCTGCTTATAATGAGAGCTGCTCAAATTAGCACAACAAGGGGGGGAGGCAAAAGTAAGTTGTGAAATATCTATTCTTTTTTTTTTTGCATGATTTTTATATTTCTATACTTATATCCATCATGACTCCTATTCTCTTTAATCACTACTACTGAATATTTATACCATGATCTGCTCAATTTCATCCTGAGCTAACTAAGTCACGTTGGTGACTAAGGCAAGAGAAAAAAATTAATAGTCCTAACTTTACTTAAATTTGTTATATTTATTAATTATGAATTTTTGCTTCACATTTTGTTTGTTAAATATAATTTTACATAATTGTGGATGTTTTCATGCTGCCCTAAATTTTGTGCCTAAAATGTATGACCCATGCATTTTATTCTATTCCAAGCCTATAAAAACACTTCAAGTAATTCCAAGTCAATGTTCTTTTTATCTTTCTTATTGTAGATATTTTTTCCGAGTCAGGATTTCTCTTATTTCAGTAAATTTATGGATTGTTATACTTTAGGTAACATTTTAGACATTTTTGGATGGGATATGAAAATTAAGTCATGATCCTATACCTAAATATTTTTTAAAATATAACAAAAGGAAGAGGAAACATATAAACTTAATTTTTGTATATGCAGAAAAAAGTAAAGCCTACATAAGAGATGAAAGTTTATGAGAATAAATAATTGAAAATATGTTGCTGTAATCAAAAGATTGTCCAGCCATGGTAGCTCAATGGCTGAGCATTGAACTATCAACCAGGAGGTCATGGCTCCATTCTGTGGTCAGGGCACATGCACAGGTTGCTGACTGGATCCCCAATCATGCAGGAGGCAGCCAATCAATGATTCTCTCTCATCATTGATGTTTCTCTCTTTCTCTTCCTTCCTCTCTGAAATCAATAAAGAGATTTTCTTAGGATTCAATAAAATGGCATCATTTTAGCAGAGGTAATAATAATAACCTTTAAAAGCAGAACCAAACACCACTCTTCAAGTTAGACTGAATGGCATTAGACATTAGGAAGAAAAGCCAGTGGCAGCAGACAAAGAGGAGGTGATGCAGTATCCTCTGGATCTAACTTGGTGACTTACAAAAGCTCATAATATGTCTTTGTTTTTTAATCTGGCTTTAAGGTTAAGATTTTATTAGAAGATTTGATTCTAGCATATAATTTGGAAATGAAATTTGAAAATCTAAGGACATATATGTAATACCTTAATCAATAAAGAAAAAAATGCTCCCCCTGTGAGAGCACACTGACCACGAGAGGGCAGCTCCTGCATTGAGTGTCTGCCCCCTGGTGGTCAGTGTGTGTCATAGCAACTGGCCGTTCCACTGTTCAGTCGATTTGCATATTAGACTTTTATTATATAGGACTATGGGCCCAGTGCACAAAAATTTGTGCACTCGGGAGGTCCCTCAGCCCGGCCTGTGCCCTCTCACAGTATGAGAACCCTCTGGGGATGTCCACCTGCTGGCATGCCTGGCCAGCCTGGGTGAGGGGCTGATGGCTGTTTGCAGGCTGGCCAAGTCCCCCAGTGGCATCCCTCCCCCCATTGAGGTGTGGCCAGCGTGGATGATGGGCTGAGGGGTGCTTTCAGGCTTTCAGGCTGCCCACAGCTCCCATTGACCCAATGTCCCAGCAAGGCTGGCTGGAAGCAGGTTTCTGGGGTTTGTTTATCTTCTATAATTGATGGACTGTTCTTTTAAGCCAGGACCTAGTAATGAAGCCTCCTCTGCTTCAGCTCTGGCTTCTATAATGAGACAATGTTACCCTTAATAATCAGGCCAGGTCTGCTGTTTATGATTGAGACATTGTTGCAAACATGTTTTGCCTGGAGCCAGGATAAGCCAAGCCAGCCCGCAAACAGTTTCAGTTTCACTCCTGCTGCAATGGAAGCTGCCGTTTACTCAGGTCCGTGAGTGGCAGCCTCCATGTTGGCTGGGTTAATTTGCATGCAGTTGTCCTGATTGGCTGGTGGGCATGGCTTAGGCGTCCCAAAGGGATGGTTAATTTCAATATTATGCTTTTATTAGTTTAGATAGCCTTTCTACATTGCACACATAAGTGAAATTCAGGTTGCAGAAAGATCAAAATGGGCTTTTCCACAAAAATTCTGTTTCCTTTGCAAGGTCTCAAAATTGATGGAATACAAATTAAAACAGAAAATAACTTGATGTCAAAAGTTCAGGCATAAAGCAATATAATTGATAGTTTTCAGGTAAAACTTATAATTGGAATGTCAGGTCTGCCATAATTAGTCATTTTTTTAATCTCAAATGAAATAATTTAAAAGCTACTTCTTTGTATCAAAATTTAAAAAAAAATGTTTAGATCTCAAAGGGAGTTAATGTGCCTCTTGGCCCTTTTGAGGCCTCTTTCTCCAGAGAGAACGATTGGATTTTATTAATTTATAAATCTGAACTGTTAGGTGAAACCCTGGTACTATCAGTTATAGGGAGCAAACATTGGTTTCTCCTAGCACTGAAAATCCAGGTACCCTCATGCCCATAATAACAATTCTACTCTCGTCTGAAGTAAAATAACTAAATATTGAATACTGAGTATTTCAACCATAATCCATTACAAATTTTATTATAAATAGTAATGGTTAATTATTCAACTTTATTTAATGGATTTTAAATTCCTCCATTTGATTCCTACTACAAAACACAATCTATCAGTATATCGTATTGTGCTTCTCTTATGACTTTTATATTCACATCCCTTCCTCTAAAAGCCTTAGTTTTGCATTTTTTAAATTTTTTAATCCAATAAAACAGTTATTTTGGAGATATCAAGTCATTCTTGAAAAGCTATACTTAAGAATAGGATGTCCACTACTACTATTTTGGAAAGTTGACAAAATGAGTAACGTTCTATTTAATTGATCATTTTGAATATAACTTGAAACAAATAGCAATTTAGTAAAACTAATTAAGATGTATAAAGATGTGGGGCAAAGCAAAATATACTTCAGGGAGGAGTAAAGATAGAATTCCAAATCTATGCTGTAATTTCTGTGTCATCTATAATTAATTTATCAAAATTTCAATAGTATTTTTCAAGGAAATCAACGAATACATTTTAAAATGTATATGGAGAATAATATTTTATTATTTATAAAGTCTTATCACTCTCAGATTACAGTGTAACCTCTATAAACTTATTCTTTTAGGGTTATTGGCCATTAATATTTAGATTTGGAACCCATTTCAGATCACTTTTATATATGTTTTTAAAGAAGGACACATTTTAGTTTTCTCCATACTATGAGACGATTTTTTTTTTAATCACTATCTACTAAGAAATCATTTTTCCCCCTGAATTGTTTCTGGCATCACCTCCATAACTCGTCTTTTATAAATGGGCATAGTTATGTACTATGATCTACTATTCATTATTAATATAGAACTTTACTAATAAAATCAGGTTCAAAAATGTTTCTAATGTGCATAGTATTTATGAACTTAAAATTCCACACATGCATAGCATACATGTCAGCATTTGGGAAGGCTACAGATTGTTACCTTACTTGCAAGTATTAAGGTAATTTATCACAGTTCCATGGATGCTGACAGAAGACCCAACACTCCTAAATCAGAAGCATCAAGGCAATATCACTAGCAAGAACATTAACCCTTTGCACTGGTTTCCTGAGCCTATTATTGGCAGATCAATAGAAGGTCTGAAGACACCTATAAGCAGTGGATTTCTTTATAATAGAGGAATGATGAGCTTAGAGAACCTACCATTTTAAAGAAACTAAATAAGGGATGGAAACATTATCCCAACCCTCAGGATTTCTTGTTATAACCCAACCCCTGGCCCCCACATGTTCCAGATAAAGAAACCTTGACTTCTTTATTATTCAACAAGATGTAGTATAAGAGCACAAGACTCATAATGAAATATCTCCAAAATGTTTACTATAACTTTGTGGTTTAAAGTCTTCATAAATTCACCTTGAATGTTTTATTATAAATTGTTATTTAAGATGAAATACTTTTAAAAGCCATTGAAAACTGAGTTTTCTCCATTAGTGTATTTATATGAGGAATAAATCCATAATAATTGATTTTGTGATGTTGAATTCTTCCTAAAATCTTGGTATAAACAATTTTATTATATAGATATATTTAATACATGAATAAATTTGATTCTTAGGCTTTTTGAATCCCCACTCCTACATTAAGTGAAACTATTATTATTATGGTTTATACTGCTCTTGATTGATTTTGAAATCATGGCTATTCTAACTTCCGAAAAAAGCTTGGGCAGCTTTTCTTGTTTTACTGTCTTTTCACACAACTCAGATCAAGATATTTTCATTTTATTGACAGTTCAGTAGGCCTTACCACCTAAAGTTCCTCTGAGATGAAGATATTTTATTAGACTTCCATTTTCATAAGTAGTTACAGGCCTACTCAAGTTTTTTATTTCTTTTTTGCAATACTTTGGCATTTTTGATTTTTCCAGGAACTTAGGTGTTTCATCTACTTTTTCCAATTTATTACATTATAGTTTTTTTAATATATTTATCACATTTAATCATTTTGTCTATAATTGTATTTTGTTTATAATGTTGTATATTTATTCATGTCTCTGTCTTTTTTTTTCAGCTAATCTCATCAGTAACTTGCCACATTTTTTATACCCTATTTTATTTACTTACAAAACAAAATTCTAGAGTTGGCCACTCTCTACTTCTTGAAAGAGTCCCTTCTCTTATCTTCTATATTACCTTAGACTGCTGGTCTTTCTCTAGATACTTCATCCAAACTCCACATAATAATCCTTCATAGGGCTTTTTTGGTTGTCCTAATTTTGTTTTTGAAACTTTTTTCTGTAGTTGATCTTATTTAGTCCCATGGCTTTATGTGTCACACAGGAGGGGGTGGGGAGCTTTTGGATTTATATTTATATCCCAAGATTCTTTTCTATGCACCAGATATTTTATTGGACTTTTTATTTTGTACCTTTAATTAATAAAACTCCACATGTAGTTCCCAATATCAGGTCTTCCAAGTCTCAGTAAAATGGCATCATCTCCACTCAGTTGTTGAATCCAGAACTCTGGGATTAATTTTCTTTTCCTTTAATAACATTCAAGTTCCAATACATCAGCATATCTTATCATTTCTACCTACATATATAATAGAGAACTCTTATCTCCAACTTCATTATTTTCACCCAAAACAGTGCTTGAATACTGAAACCCTATCTTTTTCTTTCTATCCACCAACCTTGTAAAAGTATAGGAAATTTGTTAAACTGAGAAAAGGTACTGAATGAGTGAAAACGTGATCTAAATCCACTAACTTTATTTTAATCATTTCAGGAAAACTTTTTATATATTATTGTGAGAATTAAACAAGTAAATATATTTTCAGCTAATGAGTTCTTTCTGGTAGTATCACATGTGTAGCTAATAAGCACTATGCAAAATCCATGTGCTTGCGTATACTTACAAATATATAAAGTATCCTCACTAATGCATCTTAGCTCTAAAACAGAATCAAATTTACATGTTTTCTACTAAGCACTCCTAAATTGTCTTAGTTCAAATTTCTTGTACATATTTCAACTTTTATTAGAGCATATTTTTAAAGGCTTACATTTATATTTATTAGTATTTATACATATCTACTCTTAAATGTAATACACCCTATAATAGTTTTAGAGTACAAAATCAATCATTACACATTTTAATCTGTACGTATTCTGTGAATTAATTTTAATTGGTTTAAAATTAACTGAAGAAAAGCACATTTTGATACTACAAGAACACTTATTGATTAAAATGTTAGAGATAACAGAATTAATACAGATTTTATTAACAATATATTCACTAAAATGTTTGATAATTTAGATGAGAGAAGAAAAGGGAAATGAATATATAGTTAATTAATATTGGCATTGTGATTTTGTCCCAATTATATGAATCATGAGGACTCTAATTAGCATGTATAAAACAATTGGTTCAGTCTATAATAAATTTGGAGTCATAATCAAAGAAATAATCTCTCTATAATCACATCACTTGTAACAAAATTTGATTAAATTTACACATTTTCTGGCATGCCTGGTTTCATAGTTTTCCATTTTAAACGTGCACATGGCTAGCTAAAAAGCGAAAAACATCTAGGAAAGTTGGAATTCTGTTTTTGTTTGCTTACTTACTTGAATTTTTACTTTTAAAAGGATACCAGAGGCTCCTCTACCACAAAGGGAAAATGAATGTTATGGTTCTTAGCCAATGATGTATCTATTTTCCTCATCCTTTTCAATAAAGTAATCCCAATTTTGTTCAGATCTATGTCACAGAATTCAGATGAGGTAGATCTGAAACACAGCTGCAAAAGTGAATCATGCCCAGCTTGAATGGCTTGGTGGTTGAGTGTCCACTCATGAACCAGGAGATCACAGTTCAATTCCCCATCAGGGCACATGCCTGGGTTGCAGGCTCGATCCCCAGTGGGGGGAGTGCAGGATGCAGCTGATGAATGAATGATTCTCTCTCATCATTGATGTTTCCATCTCTCTCTCCCTCTCTTTTCCTCTTTGAAATCAATATATATATATATATATATATATATATATATATATATATATATATATATTCAATCTAATCCCCCTTGTCATTGATCAGTTAGAAACAGGTGTGTGTCAAGTACTGGCCAACTCTTCAAGGGCTGATCATTGTTTAAAAACGTATCTTTATTGTTGAAACTTACAAATGTACCTCCATTTACCCCATTGACTCCTTCCACCCCACACCTGCCACTCCTAGGCCTTTGCCACACCATTGTCTGTGTCCATGGGTTATGCATGCATGCATGTAAATTCTTTGGTTAATCTCTCCCCTCCCACCCAACCCCTGCTCTTTCCTTAGATCATTTTTAATATAAAAAATCTATCATTATTAACGATAGATGAGTTGCTGTTTTATGTTATTTGTAGATGTAGATAAGTAGTTCTGACATAATAAATTAAAATTATGAACTGAAACTCAAGAAAAAAAAAGAAATGTTTTCTATAAACCTCATGTTTATCTAGTCTGGGTAGGTGGACTCTAAATGACTTATGTATGTAATGAAATATGCAGAATTTGATAACATCTTCCTCTCTGAAAAACTTTCGTTCTAATACTCCTTTCTTATGCATCTCACACTAACATAACGTTCAGTTTATAAAACTTGAAGTTGATAATTCTAAAAAATGTGGATACTATGTTTATTAAGCACAACCTTGTAATTTCGTCAGTTTTACCAGATTAAGCAGCCTGCTCTTCAACGAGGCTTGGAGCAGTGTGACACAGGGCGAGTTGTGGTGGATGACAATGAGATGAGTACACGAGTGAGAACTGAAGTGCATTCTAACAGTGCAACTCAAAGGACAAAGGCAGTGTAAGCACTGATTGACTGGGAAGACAGAAAAAATCATATAAATAGGACGGAATGACAGACAAAATAAAGTCATCTTTCTTTGCCAAGCACTGTTTCTGTTTGACGAATCATTTATCACACTCGGAATTCTCTGATTTCCTGCTCTGCTTCCAGCTTCCTAATAGCCTTTTTATGTGTAGTCATTGTTCAAGGACACTTCGTGGATTTTAAACATGTAAAATAATTCCATACACTGCTTCATTAAGAATGGATATTGAGTGTTTCCATGAGGAAGTAAAAAGCTATTTTTAAAGGTCCATATTCTTATTTGAAGGAAGCATTTCTGGAGCTGAGAGACACATAGTTAAGCTTTATTTTCTTTCTACAAATGGTGCTGTTCTTTCTACATTTAGGCTCAATCAACCCCCGTGATATATCTTACCACAGATGTTTTACTTGTAATACCAATACTAAATAGATATTTCTAGTGTTTTTCCTTCACTGAGAGAGATATTAAGGATTCTTCTCCCTTTATCGCTCTATGCTTTCATGTGAAAGTCTAATCTATGTTTGTACACAGAATAGAAAAATAGCTTACCGCTAAATGCAAATCACATCTTTGATGGAAAACAACCCCAAATCAGCTTTTTCTTTTCAAAACTCTAAAAATCTTGATCATGTTAGCAAATACTTCTTTGAAGACTTGTGTATTAAACACACACGCAAATATCCCCTACATCTAAAAACGATGGGGTTATTTGCCAAATAGAAAGTGACGTTTACGTTTGCATGCACATTCTGTTGACTCCTTTGTGTTCATCAGTTATCAGAAGGCAAATTCAACCAAAATGGACCTTAACAGAGACATACCGGATTGTCATTCTCAGGCAAAACTGAGCAACCTGACAATGTCCCAGGTAAAACTGGGAGTGGAAGTGAGGATCTCGCTTAGGCGGGTGTTCTGCGGACCACTTTCTAAGCAAAATAGAGTGATTTGAAGGGGCAGGGTGGGGGGAGTTCATCTCTACCAAGGATTCTAGATATATGGGGGGGGGGGACGGGATCCTATTTGAAAACTCACACCTGTACCGCTAGATGTGTGGAGATATTGTCAATATTCAGAAGAGCTAGGTTTTCCTGTGGGTCCTGTCACTCAAATGATGTGAACAAGTTAATTGTTCTTAGTGTTAGCTCTATGATATGTAATCCTCCGTTAATTATTCTTAGTTCTCAGAGTTGAAGACTAAATAACATCTCCAATGTGTCCATTCATTCACTCCTTCACTTACCAAACCAAAGTTTCTTTGGTCATTTTTTCTGTATTAGAGACGATGACATTTTGATTTCTGGTCTCATGGACTCTAAAGTGAGGCTGATATTAGTAACATTATTTGATTCTAATTGTTTTTAATGTAATTATACAACTAATAAGTTAATTTTTATACAAGCGAAGTAGAAAATATATGCAGCATTACTTCACATCGTACAGCAGAGACCTCAGCCTCTGGGTCAGGTCAGAGTTCCTTTAGTTCCTTACGTTTCCATAGCACATGCCACCACTTAATGTCACTTAGGGGCTTGGATGTGTGTCTCTAATAATGAGACTGTAAGCTCCGTGACAGCAGGGATTTCAGTATTTTGCTCACTGCTCTACCTTCCAGTGTTTAGAATAGTACATGGCTGTGAAGGGATGGATGAAGCTAGCACAGTGTTTAATATGTTTATCAGTTCAGCAATGGCTTTCTTCCATTATCATATGTAATAGAAACTCACTTTATAAAAAAATTCAGTTTTAACAAACTTCAGAAGCAAGAAATATACTTTTAATTTAGTCATTCAATATCCTTTCAACATTTATTGAGTGCCTACTGTTGCCAAACACTGAGTTACTGAAAGGAAATACACACACTCACACACACACACACACACAATGTGTCTCTTTTTTCTATACTCAGAGAACATTTCATTTCTGATACCAAATGCCCAGATTTCCACAACAACCAATTGGGTATCTTACAACTCAATTAAGGCAGGGACGACCTGGAGTCAACAGAGACTCTGTGGGTTAAAGGCTCAGTTCCACAAACTTTACTCCTACTTCACAAAATGTGGATATAAATCACAAAATGCAGATTCCTAAGTTACACTTTTCTCTGACATGGCTACAAAGCAAGGATACGCAAAAACCCCTCCTCAATTCTAGAAAAGAATAAGTAGCATAATGTGTTTAAGATACTACATTAATAAAAGCTGCCATTGATTGTCTATCTGAAAAGAGCTCAAATTTGAGTTAATTTAATTTGAGTTAATTTATTTGTCTCTAGTCATTTCTACAACCTGAAAGAAAAATGTCATGTCATTCTTCAATTATGGATTCATTAATTTAAGCTGATATCCATGCCACACTTGAAAAAGCTGGTGATTTAGTCCTAGGACTGCCTATTTCTTAATTTTTCTTTAGAAGGCCTTTACTCATATGCAATCCAGACACGTGTTGCTTATCTTCCACCTAATTTGTGATTTTTTCAGCTATTTTTTCAGTTATTGATTTTTACTTTAACTCCATTGTGGTCTGAGAACATTCTTTGCATGATTTCTAATTTTTAAAAATTTTGTAAAAATGTGTGTTAAGGCCCAGAATGTAGTCAGTCTTAGTGAATGGTTTGTTTGTTTGTTTGTTTGTTTGAGCTGGAGAAGAATGGGTATTCTGTTTTCGTGGGATAAAATGTTCTGTAATTGTCAATTAGATCCAGGTGGTTGATGGTGCTGTATAGTTCCACTGTATCCTTACTGATTTTCTGCTTGCTGAATCTGTCAGTTAGTGGAATAGGGTCTTGAAATCTCTAACTATGATGGTGAATTTGACTATTTCTCCCTGCAGTTGGCATTAGTGTTGTGGCATAACAGTGCACAGACTGGGTAGCTTAAACAACATAAATATATTTTCTCACAATTCTGGAGTCCAGCAGTTTGCGTGGCTTTTTCTCAGGCATCTTTCCTTGGCTTGCAGAGGTCGCCTTCTCGCTGACTTCACATGGTCTTCCCTGTGTGTGTCCTAATCTCTGCTTCTTATCATGACACCGGTTTTATTGGGTTAGGACACACACAAATGACCTCAGTTTAAGTTAGCTACATCTTTGAAGACCTTATTTTCGAATGCAGTCATGTTTGAAGCCGCTGAGGATCAGGACTTCAACGTATGAATTTGGGGGAATTCATACCATAACACTGTCCTATCAGTGTTTACCTCACAGACTTCCATGCTCTGTTGTTAGATGCATACAAATCACATTGGGATGTCTTGGAAAAGAGATGCTTTTATAATTATGTAATATCTCTGTTTGCTCTGATTATTTTTCTCTATCTGAAATCTCTTCGCTTTTTCTAGAATTAAAATAGATAACTCTAACTTTTTTATGCTTAATATTAAAATGGTACCCATTTCTCTATTCCTTTCCTTTGATAGGTTTGTACCTTTATATTTGAAGTGGGTATGCTATAAGAACGTACAGTTGGGTCTTGCTTTTTTATCTATTACCAGTATATTAATTCCTGAATTTAGGCCATTCACATTTAAAGTGATGGTTTATTTATTTTTTATTACTTTCTAGCATGTTTGTAACTGTTTTCTATCCATTGCACTTGTTTATAGTCCCTATTTTTTCTTGTTTTAACTAAGTGTTTTATATGATTCTATTTTCTCTCCTCTCTTTACACATCAATTATACTTCTTTGAAAAAGTTTTTTTTTTTTTAATATTGTTGATATTTAGAGAGAGAGGAATGGAGAGAGATAGAGAAATAGAAACATGGGGAGAGAGGAACATCATCTTAATTGGCTGCCTCTTGCCCAGTCCCTACTGGGGATTGAGCTTGCATCCAAGGTACATGCTCTTGACCAGCATCGAATCTGGGATTCTTTAGTCAGCAGATAGATGTTCTATCCACTGTATCAAATCAACTAAGGCTGAAAAAAAAATGATTGTCTTACATTTTGCAATGTATTTCTACAACTAATCTAAATCAAATTTCAAATAATACTATATTACTTCACAGATAGTTTAGGTAGCTTATAATCAAGCATTACTAATTCCTTCTTCTCATACCTTACTTAATTATTGTTACTCATTTAACTTACCCATAAGCTATGATCATGTAATACATTCTTGCTCTTATTGCTTTGAACAGGTGTCTCTTAGAACAATTAAATAAGAAATAGGAAAAAACATCTTAGTTTTTTTTATTTCTTCTTTAATGTTCTTCTTTGGTTATGTATATACTAGAGGCCCAGTGCACAAAAAATTGTGCTTTCGTGCGGAGGGGTCCCTCTGCCCAGCCTGTGCCCTCTCATAGTCTGGGACCCTTCAAGGGATGTCCACCTGCTGGCTTAGGCCTGCTCCCTGGGCAATCAGGCCTAAGATGACAGTCAGACATCCCTCTGGCAGCCCAGGAGCCCTCAGGGGATGTCACTTGCCAGGGGGAGCAGGCCAAAGCTGCAGTGAGACATCCTTAGTGCTGCTGAGGAGGCAGGAGAGACTCCCCCAACCACCACTGTACTGGTAGCTGTCAGCCTGGCTTGTGGCTGAGCAGAGCTCCCCCTGTGGGAGTGCACTGACCACCAGGGCCAGCTCCTGCATTGAGCGTCTGCCCCCTGGTGGTCAGTGTGTGTCATAGTGACCAGTCATTGCCAGTAGTTCTGCTGTTAGGGTCAATTTGGATATCACCCTTTTATTGTATAGGACTAGGAGCCCGATGCATGAAATTCGTGCACGGGTAGGTGGGGGAGGGGAAGGGCAGGCAGGGGGGTCCCTCAGCCTGATCTGCACCCTCTTCAATTCGGGAACCCTAAGGAGATGTGCTACTGATGGCTTGGGCCCACTCCACGTGGTTCTCTGCTCTCTGTCGGGCCTGTCTGCTCTATACCATGGAGATGGGCAAGCAGGCCCTGCTGGGTGCTGCCTGAAGGCCAATTGCTTGCTCCCTGGTTGCCTCACTTGCCTGCTCTACAGTGGATGCAGCCACTGCCCAGTAGGCCCTGCTGGGTGTCTGCCTGAGGGTGCCCATTGCTTGCTCTCCAGTTGCCACTGCCACCGCCCAGCAGGCCCTGCTGAGTGCTACCTGTGGGTCCCCATTGCTTGCTCCCTAATCACCCTGTTTGCCTGCTCCCCAATTGCTGCTACCACCACCCTGCAGGCTCTGCTGTGTGCTGCCTGCAGCCCCCACTTGTCTGCTCAGGAGTCATCATGGTGACCTCCCAGCAGACCCTGTTGGGTGCTGCCTGAGGGTCCCCATCACTTGTTGTCCCCATTGCCATAGCCACCACTCAGCAGGCCCTGCTGGGTTCTGCCTGCAGCCCCCACTTGTCTGCTTGGGGTCATCATGGAGACCTCCCAGCAGGCCCTGCTGTGTGCTGCCTGCAGGGTCCTGACCGCTGGCTCCCCCTTCTCTGCAGCCACTGCCCAGCTGGCCCTGCTGGGCGCCTCCTATGGGGTTCTGATGGCTGGCTCCCCCTCCTCCACAGCCGGTGCCCAGCAGGCCCTACTGGGTGCTGCCTGTGGCCCCTGCTCATCTGCTCAGGGGTCATCATGGCGACCTCCCAGCAGGCCCTGCTGGGTGCTGCCTGTGGTCTGATTGCCTGCTTGGCTCCCATTGCCAGGGTAATGCCGCCAGAGTCCTGCCCCACTGCTATGGGAACCGCCATTTTTGTCCTGGAGTGATGGTTAATTTGTATATTACTATTTTATTAGATAAGATTATATAGCATAGAGGCTGGTGCATGGGTGGGGGCCAGCTGGTTTGCACTGAAGGGTGTCCCGGATCAGGGTGGTGTTCCCACTGGGGTTCCTGGCCAGCCTGGGTGAGGAGCTGATGGCTGTTTTCAGGCTGCCCACAGCTCCCATTGACCCAACGTCTCAAAAAGGCTGGCTGGAATCAGGTTTCTGGGATTTCTTTATCTTCTATAATTGAAACTTTGTTGCCTTGAATGGAGACCACAGCCAGCCTAAACAGGCAGTTTCCTCCATCACTGGTGCAATGAAGCCTCCTGTTTGCTCTGGCTCCATGGCTGCTGGCTGCCATCTTGGGTTAATTTGCGTATAGTCACTCTGATTGGCTGGTGGACATGACTTGGCTGGTGGGCATGGCTTAGGTATAACGGAGTGAGGGTTAATTTGCATATTACTCTTTTATTAGATTGGATGAGTTTCAGACAAATTATTTTATTTCTTTATGAAGAACTTATTTTAACATTTCTTGCAAGACGGGCCCACTAGTAACAAATTCCCTCGTTTTCAATTGGCCTGAGAAAGTTAATTTTCTCCATCACTTTGGAAAGATAATTTCACTGAATAGAAAATTCTAAGTTGGTGACTTCTTTCAGCACTTTGTATAGATAATTTACTCCAGTCTTCTCTTGTTTGCACTATTTTTGAAGAGAATGTCAATGTAATTATCATCCTTGTTCTTCAGTAAGTAAAATCTCTCCCCTCCCAAAGTCTTTCAAGATTTTTTCTTTGTCTTTGGTTTTTTGCAGTTGGAATATGATATGCCTAAGTGTAGGTTGTTTTTCTTGTTGTTGTTGTTGTTGTTGTTTATTTGTTTGTTACAAATCCTGCTTTGCTCTGAGCCACTAGGTTTGTAGTTTAATATTTGTCAACAATTTTATAAAATTCCAGTCATTATCACTGTAAATATTTCTGCTGTTCTCTAACCTCACTTCTTCTTTTAGTATACTTATTATGTGTATGTTTTGTAATTGTCTCACACTTCTTGAATATTCTATACTCATTTTTCATTCTTATTTTTATTTTTGCTTTTCAGATTTGGAAGCTTTTATTCATATATATTCAAACTTACTAATTCTTTCCTCACTATGCACAGTATTCTGACAATATAATCAAAGGCATTCTTCATTTATTTTTACAGTGTTCAATTTCTAGCAATTTTATAAATTTACTTTCAGAGGTTTTTTTATTCTTCCTGCACTGTTTATGGGTTCTTGAATACCATCCACTTTTTCAATAGAGAGCGGAGCACATTTTAAGTTATTTTCATTGGCAGGTCTGATAATTTAAAAGATGTTAGTGTGGTTCTAACACTAGCTTTGTTTCTTTGTACATACAAAACAACTGTTTTCTTGAATTTTAGCATACCTTGTTGAAAGCTGGGTATGATATACTGGTTAATAAAAAAGAAAATATATAGGCCTTTCACGTGAGGTTTTATATTTATCTGGTAGGAGTTAGGCTGTGTCTCATGTTTGCTGCAGCTGTCTGTGCCAAGGGTTTCAATCTCCCCTAGTGTTCTTATTTATGCCTCCACTGTTACCTTGGGTTTCTCTAGAAACTTCTTTGAAATGCAGTCTGTTTCTAATGACTCTCTCAGTTGTGATCCATTGTTATACTGTAGTCCCATCGATTCAGTGGTAAAGTATTGAGGTGAGGAAATATTCTATAATTATATAGAATAAGTCTTAGTTTTTTTAATGGGCAAGAGTCCCTGTCACCTTCAGATGAGTTTCTTAGCATCTTTTCTCCCGTATTTGTGACTGTGACTGAAGGTAGGAACTCTCTTGTTGTAATTGCCTTTTTCCTACACATATTAGCTTCTTCACTGTAAAGCAGTTTTCCCTGTGGGTAGGATTTTACTACTGAGAATAGAATGTTCTGCCTAGAGTCAAAATGGTATTTTTTTCCTTTTTTATACTAAAAGTAAGAGGGTACTTTTCTTTAACCATCACTATGAGAAACTTCTGGGTTCTTATATGTAAAACCCATGACGATGTGGAAGCAGTCATATGACTGATCCCTTAGGTGTTTTTCGTGGGTTTTTTTCCCCACTCAGTCTTTTTTTTTAATCTTTATTGTTCAGATTATTGAAGATGTCCCTCTTTTTTCCCACCATAGCTGCCCTCCACACCCCAACCCTTTGCCCTGAGAATTGTCAATCTATTCCTTTTCCATGTCCTTGATTCTACTACATTCACCAGTTTATTCTTTTCATTAGATTTTTTTGTTCATTTGTTTTTAGATTCACTTATTGATAGATATGTATTAGTTGTCACTTTGTTGTTCATAATTTTTATCTTTACCTTTTTCTTCTTCTTCCTCTTCTTAAAGAACACTCTTCAGCATTTCATATAATGCTGGTTTGGTGGTGATGAACTCCTTTAGCTTTTTCTTGTCTGTGAAGTTCTTTATCTGACCTTCAGTTCTAATGATAGCTTTGCTGGGTAGAGTAACCTTGGTTTATGTTCTTGCTACTCATCACTTTGAATATTTCTTGCCACTCCCTTCTATGGCCTGCATAGTTTCTGTTGAGAAATCAGCTGACAGTCGAATGGGTACTCCCTTGTAGGTAACTGTTTTTCTCTTGCTGCTTTTAAAATTATCTCTTTGTCTTTTGCCCTTGGCATTTTAATTATGATGTGTCTTGGTGTCATCCTCTTTGGATTCCTCTTATTTGGGATTCTCTGCACTTCCTGGACTTGTAAGTCTATTTCTTTCATCAGATAGGAGAAGTTTTCTGTCATTATTTTTTCAAATATGTTTTCAATATCTTGCTCTCTTTCTTCTTCTGGCACCCCCATAATTTGGATGTTGGTATGCTTGAAGTTGTCCCAGGGGCTCCTTATACTACCTTCATATTTTTGGATTCTTTTTTCCTTTTGCTATTCCAGTTGGATGTTTTCTTGCTTCCTTGTATTTCAAATATTTGATTTGATTCTTGGGATCCTCTAGTCTACTGTTGGATCTCTGTATATTATTCTTTATTTCAGTCTATGTATGCTTAATTTCTGACTGGTCCTTTTCCATTTTTTTGGCATTCTTATTAAGATCCGTGAAGGTCTCACTAAGTTTCTCAGAGGTTTTTAGAAGATTCTTGAGTAACCTTATAACTGTGGTTTTGAACTCTATATCCAGTATATTTTCTTCTTCCATTTTTTTCATTTGTGACGTTTCTTTGTCTCCATATTTTGGCTGCTTCCTTGTGTTGATATAGTGGCCTTATGTGCTAGGTGTCCTACAGGGCCCAGTGGCTCAACCTCCCCAATCACCTGATGTGGACCCTCTTAGTGCACCCTTTGTGGGCTGGGTGCACAGTCTTGTTGTAGTTAAGCCTTGATTGCTGTTGATATCACTGGGGGGAATTGACCTCCAGGCCAATTGGCTAGGAGTATTGGCTGTGTCTACAATGGAGGAGCTGCTGTGCTGAAAACAGCCTTATGGGGCAGGGCTGCTTCAGTGGGGCTTTGGTGCTCACTGAGTCTGTCCCTTAAGTGTGTTGCTTATGGATGTGAAGAGTTGTAATCTGGTGTGGTCTCACACTGACCAGTGGGTACACTGGCTCTTGGATCTCCAAGGAGGTGCAAAGTCAGCCACTGCCTGGGGCCACCCAGCAGGAGCTACAGAGAGATCTGCAGATTCCTCCTCTTTGTATCAGGTTTGCAAGTGCCCAGAAGAGGCCTAGCTGTGAAGCAAGACAGGCTACTGCTGCCAGGACTTGGGACTTCTTTTGGTAGCTTTGGGGCTCCCTGACCCAGCTGCTGCCTGTCAGATTTCAAGCTGAGAAAGGACAGGCCATTCATATGCAAAAGCCTCTGTGCACAGCTTGTGTGGGGTTGTAAATTGGGTGCAGTGGGGTCTCAGGGAATCACCAGGGCAGAGCAAACAGCAATGGTTGCAGCAATGAGCAGTCCCAGTGCAGGAACAATGATCGCTGCAAGCACCTCCTTCTGAAAAAAACCCAACCTTGCTTTCTGACCTGATGCCAGACAGTCCAGTTTCTCCCCAGAGTCTCACCTGGAACTGGAGTTCAGAGCAGTCGGAAGCTTGTATCTCCCTACCATAAAAAAAGCAGCACACCTGGTTGCCAGCCCATTCTGCATGTGCCTCTACACCTCCTACCAGTTTCAATGTGCTTTTTTCTTTACTTCTAGTTGTAGAACTTTCACTCAGCCAGCTTTCCCATGGTTCTGGATAATAGTTGTTCTGTCTTTTAGTTGTAATTTTGATGTGGCTGTGAGAGCCAGCAAGTACAGGTGTTTACTTATGTCACCACCTTGGTTCTTCTTCCGCCCCTTACAAGTTTTTAACTCTTAAGCTAGTCTATGCTCAGCCACCAGAAATCAAATATAGTTAGAGGCCCAATATATGAAAATCATGCAAAGGTAGGTCTTGGCAGTGGTGGCTGCCAGGGCCCTGTGGCCCTGGCTGCCTCATGGCCTCGCCCCCTACCTGCACCTGTCGTGGCCTAGTGCTGCCTTCATCCATTGCCACATCCCCCCTCCATTCTCTGGTTCTGTGGAGCCCCCCAATCAATAGCCCAGCAGAAGGTGGCTGGGCCTCACTCTGTAGGACAATCATAGACGGAGCCCTCTGATATTTTTATAGATACCATTGATGTTTCTACCTCTTCTTCCTCTCCCTTATGCTCTGAAATCAATATGCCTATTAAAAAATAATTTGTATACAATGAAATGAGGAAACTTATACAAAATATATCATCATTTTTCTAGTTTTTCAATGTATATATTTTCTAGGGATTGAGTTCTCTTCATGACCACAATTCCTAATTTATTTATACAAAGCTTAGCTGAGTCACTTCAAAATATTTTATTTCTTGCTTAAAAGTCTAATTGCTATCCTAATATACATGTGTTGAGGCTGCCTTCATTTATCAACTAGTTGTATTGGAAAAGGATGATTATTTTTATACTTCTTTCTGCCCTAATTTTAAGTCTTTGGCATTCTTCTTAAAACTGCATCTGCATTCTCAGAATCTGATAGTAGTAGACATTCATATTGGAACTCTATTGAGGAAATTAACCATCTAGCATTGGGTTTTGTGATTTTGAGGTTTTGTTTAACAATTTAGAAAATAATTTGCAGTACACAGAACCTGAAATGCTATATAAAAAAAATGAAAAATATTACAACATATTTTGTCTTTTAAACATAGACAGAATTTATTAGTAAGGAGAACTTCTAAATCAAAGTTTGTGAAAACTTGTGTGGCTTAAAGATTTCATTTAAAATTGTGTTCAAAATGATCTTTTGGAATCTCTGGTTGAGTATATTTAGTATACTGACATGTTACGGAGGTAAAATCTTTTTGAATTAACTCAAATTATCATAAAATGCCATTTTGACTCTAGCATTTTTAATTCATGCATCTCCATAGATAGAACCAGTTTCCTGGTAGAGGAAAAAGCATAACATGTGTAGCCCAAAAATTAAGGTTGAAGTAAATATAGTTTTTGTTTTTCAGCATTTACGTACTATTTTTGTTGTTACTGTTTTGTTGTAACAACAGTAATCAAAAAAAGAGGTTTTATCTGTCAGCTCACAGTCTTAGTAAATTGGTCGCAGTAAGGTGTATAAATAATTTGGAATCAGAAAAGCTTTTTTTAAATTTTCTGCTAAGGTAGTTTTAAACTTTTAAAAACTACTTATTAAACTGCTGTAATAACTACACATTTTGGGTTGTATTGGCACTTAGCCTACCATCTACATAATATCTTTTAACTAATTGAGAGGGGCTAGAAACAATATGTGTTAGTGAATTATTAAAAAGAAATCCAAACTCTTTTTGCAACTTTATTTCTCTCCTGTTGTTTTTGCTGTACACACAGTTGTGACAATTTTGATGAACCATTTTGGTGTTCCACACTTTTACTTTTAGTGTCACTGTGTACAGTGATGCTGTGTTTCTTTATGTGTCTTGTGAGAGTTCATGAAACAGGCTTAGATTTGCTTAAACTGTTGACTGGTATAAGAAATGTACCATCAGAGGATTGAACTCTGGTCAGTGCATGAAATTTACTGTGTCCTAGAAATTTTAGGGCTGTGTGTAGAAACCTGTCAACATTATTTGTTGATAACAGTGAGATTGGTGATTTATACATGTTTATGGAGAGACTACTGGAGAATTGGCTATATAGCAAAAACATGTTGACACAATCAGCATAATATAAGAAACTCTGGCTAAATCTTCATTTTGGGTTCATTGGTTCCAAAGTTTTCTGTGTAGATGTTGGAAATTTCTAACCTGAGAGAAAAAATCATGGCCTGGAAAAACTCTTAGAAGATGGACAATTCAAGCTGGTGGCCCGTTTGGACCCCTTCTGTGTGGCACACTCAGATTTATGCATCTGCTTACTTTAAATGCTTCTGGTATACTCTTCCTGCAATTTTCTGCAAATTTGTAAGGATTGCCTGTGAATCTTCTTTAATTTTTAATATGCATAATTTTACTGTTGATAGTATTACAGATGTCGTCCATCTCCCCCCACCCCATGTGAATCTTCTTTAATAATTAAAGCCTGACTGCTACTGATAGATTGATAAAACTTTACAGCTGAAAAGAATTTTAGCTGGCATCTATCTTATCCCATTCACTTCAGGAAATAAGAAAATGAAGCAACCCAAGTTTAATTTTGCCAACAGTGCATACCTTGTGGGACACAACACTGAAACTGCTTCTTCCTCTATTAAGCATAGACTCTTTTAATTCATCACACCAAATCTAAATATTATAAAATTACACCTCACTTATGTGGGCCTTTAATGCTTTCTCAAAGCTAAAAGTATAGAAATAAGCCATTGATTTGTTAATATCAATCGGTTATGTTTGTAACATGCTTATATCAATTCACATAATTCACTTGTATATCTATTTTTTATTTATTGCCTAAATTTGTACAAATGTCTCCTTTTTCCCCAATTGACCTCTTCCCCCACACCGGGCAAGCGACAAGCCCCCACCTCCCCGTGTCTGTATCCACTGATTATGTTAATATTCATGCATACAAGTAAGTCCTTTGGTTGCTCTCTAACACCCCCCACCTCCCCTGCCATTTGTCTCTGAATCTATTTTTGTTCATCAAATTATGTTGATCATTATATCCCATATATGAGTGAGATCATGTGATATTTATTTTTCTCTGACTGGCTTATTTTGCTTAGCATAATGCTCTCCAGTTCCAACCATTTGTTCCAAATGGTAAAAGTTCCTTCTTTTTGTAGTGGAATAGTATTCCATTGTGTAGATGTACCATGTTTTTTTAATCAACTCATCTGCTGATGGGCACTTAGGTGCTTCCAAATCTTAGCTATTGTAAATTGTGCTGCTATGAACATAGGGGTGCATATATCCTTTCTGATTGGTGTTTCTGGTTTCTTGGGATATAGTTCTAGAAGTGAGATTACTGGGTCAAATGGAAGTTTCATTTTTAAGTTTTTGAGGAAACTGCATACTGTATATTTAATATAAGGACCTCAGGGGATATCTGCATTGTACTCTATGATTAGTACTTATGTAAATATTTGACACATAATTTGTGTTTATAATTATCAAAGTGAATCACATGCATAACACTGAATTGAAAGAAGATATATTATCACCTTTTACTAAAAAAAGTAAGATTTATCAATATTTTTATAGATACCAAGTATAATAGTATGTTTGTTTTTTATGCTTTTAGGAGAATTTAGAGCCAAATAGAGGAGATAATAGTAAAACCTTACATGAAAATTATTATTTATTTAATTTTTCTTTTAAATCTTTTTATTTTAAACATGAATTTTATCTCTCTATTTATATACTTTTTAAAAACTGTTTGCCAGAAATATATAATACCTTAATGTAAGATTCAATGATTTAAGTTATTAGACAAATATTTTCCATTTTTAAATATTTCCTCAGAATTTGACTTGATTCTTATGGATGTACATTTTCCTAATAAAACTAATGTCTGCCTTAGAAATCATCTTATATAATAAAGAGGTAATATGCAAATTGACCATCACACCCTCACAAGATGATTGCCTACAGGGGGGTTAGTGAGGGACAGCCAAACAACTGAACAAGCAGGCTGCATAGGTTGACCAGGCCGGCAGGGGAGTTAGGAAGGACAACCAAATGACTGACCAAGCAGGCTGCATGGAGCAACCAGGTTGGTGGGGAGGGGTGCAGTTGGGGATGACCAGACAGGCAGGCAGGTAAGCGATTAGGAGCCAGTGGTCCAGGATTATGATAAAGATGTCCAACTGCCCCCAGGATTGGGCCTAAACTGGCAGTCAGACATCCCCTGAGGAATCCTGGATTGGAGAGGGTGCAGGTTGGGCTGAGGGGAGTGCCTCCATGCACAGTTTTCATGCACTGGGCTGGTAATTTTCAGATAAAAATCCCTGTATTTTTGGCTATGCAGCTTGACAAAAACACCACGAAAATGAGGATTTATCTGTTGAACTTATAAATGAAAGAACAAAAAATAAATCCCGAAGGGAAAGAAAAAGAAGATGAGTGGTAGGAGGACATTTTAAAAAAGGAGGCAAGAAAAGCATAAATACAACATTTGTTTTGCAATAAATGATATAGGTGGTCAGGGAATACTCATAAATATAAATATTTGAAGAATGATAATGAGCAAAGAATAGCAACATGACATTATAGTTCTATAGACCATATCTGAGTGCTTTAAAGATCTGAACAGTTTTTTTCTTTAATACAAAATTTGCCTAAATTTTCATTCTATCTTAATGCTTAATTTAGTGTAGCTTCCCTTTTCTTAATAATAAATAATGTATACACATAAGATACATTATTTTTTCTTTGAAATGCCAGAATGTATTTCACCATCTGTATATAACTACTTTTACATGATATTAAACACAATGCAAAAAGAAATCTAAACTGTTAGCTCAATGGATTTAATTTTTTTCTATTTATTTTTTGACTTTAAAATATCTCCACAATTCAATAAGACAAACTCTTTTTAGTGCTTTGAATTTTACTAAATTCCAAATTCTTTCACATTGTGATAATGCTAAACTTATGTTATTATGATAGAACTTCTTGAAAGTTTATTAACCTTGTTTATTGAACACTGCAATTGAGAATACTTGATGATAATTATCTCATTCTCTAACAATATTTATCAGTAATACTTTATTTTCTTTTAATATTTTAAAAGTATTAAACTGAAATGAAAAATAAAACTGTGATATAATCATGAGTACTGTTGCATTACTTAATTAAGCATCTGTTTAAAAAATAATAAAAATGATACGAAATAAGGCCTATAGCTAAGAGAGTACTATTTTAAAAAATCAATTACTCTATGAAACATAGGAAACTGTTTTTCAGAAATTACAACAAAGCAAACTGCTGGAAACCATCCTACTGTATATCCATTTCTCAAAATAGTACAAACACTTTCACACACACACAGGCACACACAGACACATAAAAAACCCCAAGTCATTCATTATACAATGCCCTCAAGGCATAGATTTTCTCCAAGTGAGATTCTCATTTCTCCTCTGCAAAGAAAATCAATTTCAAAAATAGGGAGAAATACTTAGCAACAGCAATTCAGTTTCTTTTAAGCATACGTACTGACTATACAGTGTATAAGTATATGGATAGTTGAATACCATTTATGTTTGTAATTTAAAGAGTTGAATATTTTCACCAAATGTTTAAATGCACATTTGCAATAGTGTTCACTGTGTACCATAGCCATGTACTGCAAGTAAATAATATACAACAATAACATTTCTTTTCAAATAAAAATTATTCGAACTTTTTGTTTAAGTGTATGTTATGAAAATGATTTCGTGAGATAGCATGTTATAATGGATCCTCCTCAAACTACATAATCTTTAAAATATCTAAAATCATTCTTTTAAATCTAACAGTTCCACACAAGCCCTTTGTTCCTTTAGTAGTAAAACAATATATTACTTTAACACCAATTGGCAATTTTTTTAGTTTAACTTTCATAGTTTCCCAGACAGAACACTAATTCAGAAGAATATACATTTTTCCTTAAGTATATGGGCAAAGTTGGACAAACGAAAGCAAGCTTCATAGAAGATGCATGCTGCAGCCTAGCCACTCCAGGCTGCTCAGTGGCCCAGGCCAGTCAGGCACCATGTGTATGAGGCGGCGATGGAGCTGGAGCCCAGCTGCTGTTGCAGGAAGCCCATGAGAAAATGCAGCACAGAGCCACTGGGAGGAGCTGGGCCAGATTACAGCCCAGGATGACAAACCCCATTTCCGTAAATGAACCACGACTCATTTTGAGGGTGTTTATGTAGGCTCAAAAAACGAATTCATAGTACTAAACATAGACACCACTGTTGGTGATCAGTTAGAGCCTGTACTCAACGAGACAGATGACTAGAGTCCTCCCTCGGTGCCTCATGAATGGACAGCTGGCTTTAAGGGGCGCCGTCTGAGCAGTTGAAGAAATATATCACTCCCAATGGATTTGGAATCCTCAGGTGTTCTCTACGCCAGCACTCCCACCTATTTCTGGGGGCAGACATTAACATTCAGAGTTGAAACTGTGGAACAATCAGACAGATGAGACAGTAGAGGAGTATGTGCAGAAAAGCAGGATGGGTGTGACTCTTCAGTAGGACCAAGCAGTGTGCATTAGTGCATACGGTGCAGTTTTTGTGAATGGAAAAGAAACGACCATGACTAATCATTTGCGATCCCTTACTTCTGGGTCCACTGTCATATTTGACATTGAAGCTGTGGCTCTAGGATCCACCAACTATAATGAAGATGATGAGAGCTAGATTTTGAGACTTGTTTTCTTGGAACACTAGAACTGAACACCTAGAGAGAAACAGTCTATTCCTATAGCCTGCACTGATACCTTTTGTTCCAACAGAGTGAAGGTTTAGGTACACACTTCTGATTATTAACGTTTAGATGTGTTCTCTGCTGGGAACATTTAATATAGATAAAATAAAAGTAGAGTCACTGAAAGATGAATAAATTCTTCTTTGGTTCTTTAGTCTTAGTTCTACCAAGTATTTTGAAGACAAAATTAACTTTTGGAGATCTGACAAATTTTCAGATATCTTAAAATTGTACAAAATAGCATCATTTTTATTTATGTCACATGTTACGTATTTTCAAATAGCTGCACGTGTGTATTTGAAATAATATAGTGAAGTGAGTGCTGGCAAGATATTAAGAGGTTATCTACATATTAGACATGGGAAACTGAGGCTTAGGTTCCAAGGCTGGTCAGACATCACAGAGTGAAACAGAGTCATGGACACAGGGAACAGACTAATGGATGCCAGATGGCAGGGAGGCTGGGGAGGCTGGGTGAAACGGGAAGGGATTGAGAAGTACCAACTGGCAGCTATAGAATCATCTCCCAGAATTAGTCTCCTTACCTTGTTCTCTCCAACCATTTTTAGATAAGCTTGGAATTTTTTTCAGCTCTCCACAAAAAGCCTCATTATGTGTTTCGAAGAACTGCTCGTACTTCCTTGGTGCTTGTGTGCCACCTTAGCATTGTTCCTGAACCAAACGTTAAGTGAGGGATTCTGTCTATCTTATCTCTGTTTAGTGTCCAAATTGGCGCATTTTGTAGAACATTCTTCTTGACATCCAGCTGAGCAATAACAGATAATCAAACGAAGCTCAGAGAAACAATACTGTGTAGATATCAATCACTATTTTTTGCTTGCAAAGAGAATGCAAATTAATTAAGTTTATAATCCCCCTAGCATAATGTGTTTGTAGGCAAGGGAAAAACATATCCTTCTGTATCTCTGTTTGGTATGTTTAACAAAAAATTGGTCCTATGTTCTTGGTGACATCTTACTTCATGTCTGTAAACCATAAGAATGCCCACTGACTTCTATTCGTGTATTTTAAGCCATTATGCAGTATTTAGTCATTATAAATTAAACATTATTAATATTTGAGTGCATCAGTAGTCTATATTTTTTATGTGAAAAAAAATGAATCTACGTTGTGTGGCTAGAAATGTCATCTACCCTCTTTACAAGTTAGTGTTTCTGCAATAATTCTGAATCATCTTCTGAAATTATCTCCTTTGTAATGGTTGGGTCTGTCAGTCACATGACTTTCCAAATTGTTAACCACTTAACATAGCATAGAGCATTTAAGCAATACATTAATCAACCCAGACCTCAGCCAGATGTCTTTGTTGTCAACAACAGGGACCATATTTCTGCTAAAATTTATAGATATTTTTCTACCTTCTGAATTTCTAATTATTCATATACCGCCTCCTTTGGGTAAATATATTCTGTACACAGGTATGACTCCATAAATATAATTATCTATATTCTGCATAACATTACATTTATTCTGAAATATGCCACTGTATCTAGTAAAACAAAGTTGTATCAATTAAGGCAAATTTTCTGTCAATTCTCACACTGGTAAATTGAGATCCACTGTTGATTTTATATCTTGACCTATAAAGTCTCTTTTCTTAATTTTTCTTTCTCTTACTTTGGAGGATAAACAAAATTGGCTTTCATCCCTGACAGGTTTGGCTCAGTGGATACAGCGTTGGCCTGCGGACTGAAGGGTCCCAGGTTCAATTCCAGTCAAGGGCATGTACCTTGGTTGCGGGCACATCCCCAGTGGGGAGTGTGCAGGAGGCAGCTGATTGATGTTTCTCTCTCATCGATGTTTCTAACTCTCTATCCCTCTCCCTTCTTCTCTGTAAAAAAAAATCAATAAAATATATTTTTTAAAATATTGGCTTTCATTCCTAGATGGCTATTTTTTGAACTCTTAAGACAACGCTAACACACTAACCTGCAGGACTGGGAGAGGTTCCAGCATCCTCAGTCAGGCTGAAGAGTGAAAAGCAAACAAACAAATATCATCAGAAAAGTTCTCTGGAAAAAATCCATGGGAACTTCAGGTGCAAAGAGTAAAGCATCAAAGGACTTCGGCATTTCATTTCACATTTCAAAATTCTTTTTGTTTAAAGATTGCTTCAACAAGAGGAGGGCTTGATTAAGGAAAGAATCATTTTCAATTGAATCGATAGTAAGAGTAGAGAAAATACAACTTTAAACACTGCCACAGCAGTAAAGGATGTACTGACAGCATCTGAAGGAACGGAGAAAAGCAGTCTGGGTAACAATGAGGGTGAAAGGCCAATTCAGTCCTCTGTCAATCCCTGCATTTACTCCTCTCTGCTTCCTAGTCTATGACTCTCAGATTCCTGCATGCTCAGCTTTTCAACTCTTCATTCAGCTCATACTTCCTGGAGTTCTCACATGTTTTCATTTGTAACCTACCTGGAATTGATAACTATAAAGATTTTATTATATTAACACCCCTCGGATTTTGTTCTCTGTGCTACAACGTATACTTCACCTTGAGCCATTTATATTTAGAACACCTACTTCTGGCTCAAACTCTGACTTTCTGAATTATCATTGGCACAGTGGGGTAATCAGAAGAATTCTATTCTTAGACTAGCTTGAGGAAGTATGCAGGGATCAGCTAACTTTTGAGAGAAATTTTTTATTCTTTAGAACATCCTCTTTCCTTATAGGAACAAACATGGAGGCTGATTAAAGATTTGTAGTTCTCACCCTAAATGGTTTGGTTCACAGTATCAGCCTGTGAACGGAGGGGTGGTAGGTTTGATTCCATTCAAGGCCACTTACCTCAGCTGCAGGCATGACCCTGGCCTAGGTCAGGGCATGAGAAGGAGGCAACCAATGAATGTGTCTCTCTTACATCGATGTTTTTCTCTCTGTGTCTCTCTCTCCCTTCCACTCTTTTTAAAAGTCAATGGAAAAATATCCTCATCCTTGAATGAGGATCAACAACAAGAACAACAGAAGATTTTTATTTCTCCGAAAGAAAGAAAAATAATATTAAAACAAATCTTAAACCTAAATTTTCCAAATTTTGAACCATAAAATTTATATATATAAATAAATATATAATATATATATATATATAAATTCTTTTAATATGCAAATATGTTTAATATCCATTATTTTTTAAATTATACATTTGCTCTTATCTTAATTTTATTTTATTTTATTTTTTTATTTTTTTTTAAATACATTTTATTGATTTTTCACAGAGAGGAAGGGAGAGGGACAGAGAGTCAGAAACTTCGATGAGAGAGAAACATCGATCAGCTGCCTCCTGCACACCCCCCACCGGGGATGTGCCCGCAACCAAGGCACATGTCCTTGACCAGAATCGAACCTGGGACCCCTCAGTCCGCAAGCCAACACTCCATCCACTGAGCCAAACCGGTCAGGACACTTAATTTTAAAGAATTTTTTGTCCTAGACACTAATATATATGACATTAATTCTTTTAAGTTTATTGAGACTTAAATTTTGGCCTAATGCAGTCTATTTGGTAAGATTTTATGTGTGCTTGGAAAATAGTGTATTCACAGTTTGTTAATTTTTCATTTTTGATATTTAAGTATTTAATCTGTCTGACAATTATTTACATATATGATGATAGGTTTTAAAAAGTGCTGTCTTTTCTTTAATAGAGTAAACTATTTATTTCATTTTTTCTTTATGGAAACATTCTTTTTTTACTTTGTCAAAATTCTACTCAAGTACAGATCTCACGTGGAGGTGGGGGTGTCTCTTCTTCCCATTATCATTTTGTTTATGCCTTTGCAAATACTAAAGTACAGAGCTTATAGTTGTTTTAAAATATGTCTTTATATCATTTAGGGCAAATCTACCCTCACTACTCTTCTTCAAATATCCGGTGGTTATTTTTTGACACTTTAAGCATCTAGATTGTATTTTAGGGGCACAATGCGCAGCAAAATGGTTAGATTATCTCATTTCCTTCTAGAGCAGTGAGCTCATGTGTCTTGGTTTTTGAAAAAGAGATCAATGAAAATCGTATGGAGAAAGCTGTTTATCTTTGAACATATTACTGCTAATGAAAATGCTATGCAGTTTAGCATTTTCATTTTTAATGGGCATAACATGGAAATGTTCAGGATTAATATGTTTATTTAATGTAAACATCACTTACTAAGATTTCCTTCCCTTCTCTTCACACGTTCCTCCTCCCCCAAACTAGCTCAATCCCACTTTTGTATGTGTCCATAAAGTCTGCCTTTTTCTTCAAATATATTTTTCAATTATAATTATCAGTCACTTGAGTTTTCTTTAATGTCCACCTTTCATTATTTACTATGATAAACTTGAGTATATAGCCTATGTCTGGTTCATTATATCCCCAGTGATAGCATAGTGCTTGACACAGAATATATAGCATATGGAAAATATGAATGAGCCATAATTTTCTCTATACTACATTTATTCATTTAATAAAAAAGTACCTCTCATACCACATACTATCTAGGCACTTAAAATATGTCAATGATCAAATTAAAAAAAA